>PVJX010015603.1:0-42186 GCA_004027295.1 Dolichotis patagonum
ATAAAAGAAATGGCAAAAAAACCTACAAACACATGGAAACTAAGTAATACACTCTTGAGCAATCAGCGGGTCACAGATAAAATAAAAGAAGAAATTAAACAATATCTACAAGTAAATGAAAATACAGATACAAATTACCGGATTTTGTGGGATGCAATGAAAGTAGTCCTCACAGGAAAATTTATTGCATTGAGTTCCCACATCAGGAAGACAGAATGAACACAAATAAACAACCTGATGCTACAACTCAAACATCTAGAAAAAGAAGAGCAAGCCAAGCCCAAAGCCAAAAGAAGGGAGGAAATTACAAAGTTTAGAGCAGAAATTAATGCAATAGAGACTAAGAAAGCAGTACAAAGGATCAATGAATCAAAGAGTTGGTTCTTTGAAAGAATAAATAAAATTGATAAGCCTCTGGCCAACCTTATTAAAAAAAGGAAAGAAAAAAACTCAAATTCACACAATAAGAAATGAAAAAGGTGAAATTACTACAAACTCATTGGAAATACAGAAGATCATAAACACCTACTTTGAAAACCTCTACTCTCATAGGTTCGATAACACTGAAGAAATAGACAAATTCCTAAATACATATGAACTACCAAAGCTGGATCAGGAAGATATAAAACTGCTGCATAAGCCAATTTCTCTTACTGAAATAGAAAATGTAATTAAGTCCTTCCCTACAAAGAAGAGTCCAGGCCCAGATGGATTCACTGCAGAATTCTACAAGAAATACAAAGAAGACTTAAATCCAACACTCCTGAAACTCTTCAATGAAATAGAAAGGGAAGCAATTCTTCCCAAATCATTCCTGAGAGCAAATATCTCTCTAGTGCCAAAACCAGAGAAAGACTGAACGAAAAAAGAGAATATAGGCCTATCTCCCTGATGAACATAGATGCAAAAATTCTCAATAAAATATTGGCAAACAGGATGCAGCAAATCATCAAGAAGATTATACAGCATTGCCAAGTAGGATTCATCCCAGGAATGCAGGGATGCTTCAACATAAGCAAAACATTAAATGTAATCCACCATATCAATAGAGCCAAAAGGAAGAACCACATAATCATCTCTATAGATCCAGAAAAAGCTTTTGATGAATTCCAACACTCATACATGATAAGAACCTTACAGAGAATTGGAATAGAGGGTCTTTATCTCAATATGGTAAAGGCCATCTATGACAAACCAACAGACAGCATCATATTGAATGGTCAAAAACTGAAAGCCTTTACCTTAAAATCAGGCACAAGACAAGGATGTCCATTATCAATACTGCTATTCAACATAGTACTGGAAATACTAGCCAGAGCAATAAGACAGGAAAGACAAATAAAAGGAGTAAAGATAGGAAAATTGGAAGTTAAATGATCATTATTTGCAGATGACATGATACTTTACATAGAAGACCCCCAAAACTCTATTGAAAGACTGCTAGATATAATTAACTAATTCAGCAAGGTAGCCGGATACAAAGTCAATGCTCAAAAATCAATAGCGTTTCTATACACTGACAACAAATGTACTGAGAGAGCAATAAGAGAAACTACACCCTTTACACTAGCATCCAAAAAATGAAATACTTAGGAATTAATCTCACAAAAGAAGTAAAAGAGCTATACAGTGAAAATTATCATACCCTGAAAAAGGAAATTGAAGAGGACCTCAGAAAATGGAAAGAAATCCCCTGTTCATGGATAGGAAGAACAAACATTGTAAAAATGGCCATTCTCCTAAAATTACTATACAGATTCAATGCCTTCCCAATCAAAATACCAGTAACATACCTCATGGACCTAGAGAAATCACTTCTAAAATTCATCTGGACACAGAAGGGACCTAGAATAGCAAAGGCAATTCTAAGCAACAAAGGCAAGGCAGGAGGCATCACAGTCCCTGACTTAAAATTATACTACAAAGCTACACTGATAAAGTCATTATGGTACTGGAATAGAAACAGACCCGAGGATCAGTGGAATTGATTGGAAGATACAACCACAACTGCAAAGTCACTCAACCACCTTATCTTTGATAAAGGGCCAAACATGCTCGCTGGAAAAATGCCAGTCTCTTTAACCAATGGTGCTGGAAAAATTGGCTGTCCATATGAAGAAGACTAAAACTAGACCCATGTCTATCACCATACACTAAATTAAAATCTAAATGGATTAAAGATCTAAATATTAAAACAGAAACACTAAAACTGCTGGAAGACAAAGTAGGTAAAAACATCAAAGATATAGGTGTAGGAAGAGAATTCATGAACAAGAACCAAAGTACACGGGAAGTACTTCCCAGAATCAATAACTGGGAATACATCTTATTAAAGAGTTTCTGCATGTCAAAAGTAATTTCCAGCAGAGTGAAAAGAAAACCCACAAATTGGGAAAAAAATCTTCATGGACATCGCCTCAGACAAAGGACTTCTGTCTAGAACATATTAAGAATTAAAAAAAAAAATCACACCCTCGAAATTCAAAGACCCAATCCAAATGTTGGCATCTGAAATGGATACACAGTTCTCAGATGAAAAAATACGAATGGCAAATAAATACATAAAAAAATGTTCATCATAATTAGTCATGAGAGAAATGCAAATTAAAACCACACTGAGATTCCATCTCACTCCAGAAAGAATGGCCAAGATAGAAACACTACCAAAAACAAGTGTTGGAGAGGCTGTGGGGAAAAAGGAACACTTCTACAATGTTTGTGCGAGTGTAGACTGGTGCAACCACTGTGGAGGTCAGTCTGGAGATTCCTCAAAATGCTGGGTATGCAAGTCCCATTTGACCCAGCTATTCTGCTTCTAGGCATATTTCCAGAACTGAAAACATCATATCACAGTGATATATGTGCACCCATGTTTATAGCAGCACAATTAGTAATAATCAGATCTTGAAAACAACCTAAGTGCCCATCAACTGAGGAATGGATAAAAAAGTTGTGGCATTGTTATACAATGGAGTACTACTCAGCTATAAAGAATGATCACATTGAAGTATTTATAAAAAATGGACACGACTTGAGACCATTCTCTTAAGTGAAATAAACCAAACTCACAAGGGTAAATACCATATAATCTCCCTAATATGAGATTTGATAAGAATATATAAGACTTTTAGGTAAGCTGTGATCTCAGTGCTTCGAAGTCCTTCAAATTTTCAATCATCATTTGGAATGCTTTTATCCTGTTTTGTTTGACTGTATCTTACTTGATGATATGAATAGCTGTTTTGAAGAAAACAAAACATTGTGACAGCTATTTCTGATTTAATATCATCCTTCTTAGAAGTCCTACCATGCTTTTTTTTTTGTTCTACTACCATGGGTTCTATTGCATTGTGTCTTATTGGAATTTGAATATGTGTGATAGCTCAAACAAATTTTTTTGTCTATCAAATATGAGATATTACAGTACCCATTGAACATTTTCTGTTATTTGGTTCAGAAAGCCCTGTAATTATTTCATTCTATGCATGGCTTTATACTATTGTGTTATGTTTGATATTATTGTATTTGAAACTATGTTCAACTATAGCAGAGTAAGACATATGGTGTTCGCTACTGTTGATGTCCAGTTGACTTAATGTAAAGTACTGTGTTGCCTATGTTGTCCTGTTCTGATCTGCTGTGTACTGCCCCCTTTTGTTTTGTCTTTCAAATAAAAAAAAAACAACTATTCATCCCATCACAAATAATAAAGTCAAATGAAACAGAATAAAACCATTCCAACTGATGAATAAAAATATTGAAATGCTTCAAAGCAATCAAATGGGAAATCATGATTACCATAACATCTTATATATACTTACCAACTCTCATACTAGGGAGACTATACAGTATTTACACATGTAAATATGGTTTATTTCACTTATGAGTATTGCCTCAAGTTGTGTCTATTTATTTATAAATGTCTCAATGTTATCATTCTTCATAGTTGAGTAGTACTCCATTGTATAAAAATGCCATAACTTTTTATCTATTCTTCAGTTGATGGGCACTTAGGTTGTTTCCAAGATCTGGCTATTACTAATTGTGCTGCTCTAAACATGGGTGCACATATATCACTGTGGTATGATGTTTTCAGATCTTCTGGGAATATGCCTAGAAGTGGAATAGCTGCATCAAATGTGACTTCCAAACCCAGGCTTTTGAGGACTCCCCAGAGTGACCTCCACAGTGGTTGGACAAATCTACATTCCCAACAACAGTGCAGAAGAGTTCCTTTTTCCCCACAGCCTCTCCAGCACTTGTTGTTGGTAGTTTTTTCTATCCTGTCCATACTTTCTGTGGTGACATGGAATTGGATCGTGGTTTTAATTTGCATTTCTCTAATGATTAATGATGATGAACATTTTTTCATGTATTTATTTGCCATTCATATTTCTTCATCTGGGAACTGTATTCATTTCAGATGTCCATTTTTGGATTGGAGCTTTCAATTTCAAAGGTCTGATTTTTTAAAATTCTTTATAAATTCTAAACAGAAGTCCTTTGTCTGAGGGTGAGTCCATTAAGATTTTTTCCCAATTTTTGGCTTTTCTTTTCAGTCTGCTGGAAATATCTTTTCACATGCAGAAACTTTAATAAGATGTAGTCCCAGTTATTGATTCTGGGAAGTATTTCCCCTGCAGTTTGATTTTTGTTCATGAATTCTCTACCTAACCCTATATCTTTGAATTTTTTACCTACTTTATCAACAGATTTAGTGTTTCTGTTTTCATATTTAGATCTTTGATCCATTTATATTTTAGTTTAGTACATGGTGACAGGCATGGGTCTAGTTTTAGTCTTCTGCATATAGATAGCCAGTTTTTCCAGCACCATTTGTTGAAGAGACTGTCATTTTTCCAGGGAACATGTTTGACCTCTTTATCAAAGATATGGTGATTGAGTGAATTTTTGGTTGTGGTTGTATCTTCCAATCTATTCCATTTATCTTCACTTCTGTTTTTATTCCAGTACCTTATTGATTTTATTACAGTAGCTTTGTAATATAACTTTAAGTCAGGGATTGTGATGCCTCCTGCCTTGTCTTTGCAACTTAGAATTGGCTTTGCTATTCTTGGACTCTTCTGGTTCCAGATGAATTTTAGGAGTGATTTTTCAAGATCTATGAGGTATGTTAGTGGTATTTTGAGTGAGCTTGCATTGAATCTGTATAGTAATACTGGGGGAATGGCCATTTTCACAATGTTTGTGCTTCCTATCCATGAACAGGGGATGTCTTTCCATTTTCTGAGGTTTCTTTGATTTCCTTTTTCAGGGTATTATAATTTTCATTGTATAGCTCTTTTACTTCTTTAGTGAGATTAATTCCTAAGTATTTCTTTTTTTTGGATGCTGGTGTCAAGGGTGTGGTTTCTCTTACTTCTCTCTCAGTATTTTTGTTGTTAGTGCATAAGAATGCCATTGATTTTTGAGTATTAACTTTGTATCCAGCTATATTGCTGAATTAATTTATTATATCTAGGAGTTTTTCAATGGAGTTTTTGTGGTCTTCTATCTAAAGTATCATGTCATCTGAAAATAATGATAACTTAACTTCCTCTTTTCCTATCTTTACTCAATTTATTTCTCTCTCTTGTCTAATTGCTCCAGCTAGTATTTCCAGTACTATGTTGAATAGGAGTGGTGATAGGGGACCTCCTTTTCTTGTGCCTCATTTTAAGGTAAAGGCTTTCAGTTTTGGGGCATTTAATATGAAGCTGGCTATTGGGTTGTCATAGATGGCCTTAATTATATAGTGGCAAAGACCATCTATTCTGATTCTCTCTAAGGTTCTTATCATGAATGAGTTTTGGACCTTACCAAAAGCTTTTTCTGCATCTATAGAGATGATCATGCGGTTCGTACTTTTAGTTCTATTGATATGGTGGATTACAGTTATAGATTTACATATGTTGAAACATGCCTGCATTCCTGGGATGAATCCCAACTGGTCTTGGTGTATAATCTTCTTGGTGATTTGCTTCATCATGTTTGCTTATATTTTGTTGAGAATTTTTGCATCTATGCTCCTTAGGCAGATTGGTCTATAGTTCTCTTTTTTAATTGGGACTCTCTCAGGTTTTGGTACCAGAGTAACATTTGTTCGAGAAATGACTTAGGATGATTTGCTTCACTTTCAATTTCATTGAAGATTTTGAGGAGTGTTAGAATTAAGTCTTCTTTGTATTTCTTGTAGAATTCCGCAGTGCATCCATCTGGGCTTGGGCTGTTCTTTGTTGGCAAGGACTTAATTACATTTTCAATCTCATTAATAGAAATTGTGTTATTCAGCAGATTTAAATCTTCCTGATCCAGCTTTTGTAGTTTATATGTGTCTAGGAATCTGTCTATTTCTTCTCTGTTATCGAACCTATGAGTTTAGAGGTTCTTCAAATAGGTGTTGATGATCTTCTGTATTTCCATGGAATCTGTGGTAATTTCACCTTTTTTATCCTTACTGCATAAATTTGAGTTTGTTTCTTTTCTTTTTTTAAATATTGTTGGCCAGGGGCTTATCAATTTTATTTATTCTTTCAAAGAACCAACTCTTTGCTTCATTGATCCTTCGTAGTGTTTTCATGTCTCTATTGCATTAATTTCTGCTGTAATTCTTATAATTTCCTCCCTTCTTTTGGATTTGGGCTTGGTTTGCTATTCTTTTTCTGGATCTTTGAGTTGTAGCTTCGGGTTTTTTATTCATGTTCATTCTGTTTTCCTGATTTGGGAATTCAGTGCAATAAATTTTCCTCTGAGGACTGCTTTCGTTGCATCCCACAAATTCTGATAAGTTGTGTTTGTGTTTTCTTTTGCTTGTAGATATTGTTTAATTTCTTCTTTAATTTCCTCCATGACCCACTGATTGCTCAAGAGTGTATTACTCAGTTTCCATGTGTTTGTGATGTTTTTGCAGTTCTTTTCATCATTAATTTCTAATTTCATGGCACTATGATCCAATAACATGCATGGAATAATTTCAATTTTTTGCATTTACTTAAATATGTTCTGTGGGCTACTATATGGTCAATTTCAGAGAATGTCCCATGTACTGCTGAGAAGAATGTATATTCTGATGTTGTTGGATGGAAAACTCTATATACATCTATCAAGTCCATTTGGTCACAGGTGTGTTTCAGTTCTGTTATGTCTTTGCTGATTTTCTGTCTAGTTGATCTGTTCCTCCATGTCAATGGCATGTTAAAATCTCCTGTTATAATTGTGCTATTGCTTTGTATAACTGGGTGCTCTGGAATTTGGTGCACATATATTTAAGATTGCTATCTCTTCCTTTTGAAGCTTTCCACTAACTAGTACGTAGTGACATTCTTTATTTCTTTGGATCATTCTTGGTTTGAAGTTCACATTGTCTGCAAATAGGATTGCTACTCCTGGGTTTTTTTTTGTTTGTTTGTTTCATGTTGCATGAAGTATTGTTTTCCATTCTTTGAATTTCAGTCTATGGGTTTCCTTTTGGGTAAGATGGGTTTCTTGTAGACAGCATATGGTTGGATGTTGTTTCTTGATCCATTCTACCAGTCTGTTTCCTTTGATTGGTGACTTGAGGCAATTTACATTAATGGTTATAACTGTTATATTTTGGTTTATTGTTTCCACGTTATCTTTCCACAGTTGAATCTTTAGTTTTCCATTCTATTAAATTGTGTGCCTTGATTGGTAGTTTTATCCTGTGTATCAAGAACATCTCTCACTATTCTTTGTATGGTTGGTTTGGTGATAATGAAGTTTTCAGTTGTTCTTTGTCATGGAAGTATCTTATTTATCCATCCATTTCGAAGGACCATTTTTCAGGGTATGTCAGTCGGGGTTGGAAGTGTTTTTCTTTTAGGATCTGAAATACTTCACTCCATGCTCTTCTTGATATCATTGTTTGTGTTGAGAAGTCTGCTGTGATTCTGATAGGTTTTCCTTTATAGTTGATCTGTCTTTTCTTTCTAACAGCTTTCAGTATTCTGTTCTTATGGTGGATTTCTGAGATGGTATTTATTGCCTGTCTGGGTATAGTTTTATTTTGATTATGGCTATTTGGAGTTCTATATGCTTCACTAATTCAAATGTCAGTTTCTATTCTCATGTTTGAGAAGTTTTCAGCTGTCACTTCTGTAAACATCTTCTTGATATCATTTGGGCTCTCCCCTCCTTTTTCATTTATCCATATTAATATTATGTTACTTTTCTTTGCATCATCTTGCAGCTGTTGAATTGTTATTCCTGATTCTCTGTTGTTTTTAAAGGATATTTCCCTTCCTGTTCACTAGCTGTGATCTTATCCTCGAGGTTTGAAATTCTATCTTCACTTTCATTGATGCCATTTTTACAGCTTTCAGTACCATTTTTTATTTCCTGTATATCTCTCTGTATCTGATTTATGTATTCTGCTTGATTCTTGTATTGTTTATTCTGGGATTCTGTTTGTTTTGCTCCTCTGATTTTTTAGCTGTGTCTTCACTGGATGTGTTCACTATTTCTTTCACAACTTTTATCATTTCTTCTTTTACCTGGGCAATTATTTCTAATTTTAATTTCTCCATAGCTTCCCCTAGTAGCTTCTTTATTTTAGTTGTTATCATTTCAGTCATTTCATGTGTATAGCTTCTATTTTCTTCTATGTACATGGCTCCTAGGCTTTCTTGGGATGGGCTGGTGATTTGAGCCTGCCTTGTGGTCTTTCATTTTGTCATTTTTCTTTATTTCCTTGGTTTGAGTCTTGTTCCAAAGCTTTCTCTTGGTGTGTCACAAATATCCTCCTGCACCCTCAGCAATTGGAGCAATTTAAGCTCCTCTGCAGGTACTTGGCTCCCTAAATTGAGAGGTGGAATCAGGATGTGCAGAACAGGGGCCAGAGAAACCCCCTGGGCACAATCCCCTGTCCTAAGCATGTGGATATGAACTCAATCCCTGGCAATGCTGGTCTTAAGCTGTCCCCAGGCCAGCCCAATTGAGCCCTGAGTCCTCATGCAAGGATCCTGTCTCCTGGACTGAAACAAGCCCTCTGAGCTTGCTTCACTGAAGCCCTGCAATCTGCTGGACCCAGTCCAGCATTCCAGTTGCTCTCCAGAAACTCAAAAGCCGGAATGTAGGTCTCTAACTTTTGACAGGTCACCAGAACACACCTCAGGCTCTCTCCACTCCTCTGCAGACTGTTGACTCTCTTAATTGAGATGCAGAAGCTGGGTGTGGAGAACACCAGTGCAGCAGAGCCCCAGGGGCACAATCCCCTGTCCTAGGGGTGTCCGTATGAACTCAGCTTCTGACAGTGCTGGTCTTAAGCTGTCCCCAGGCCAGCCCAATTGAGCCCAGAGTCCTCGTGCAAGGTTTCTGCCTCCTGGACTGAAACAGGGCCGCTGAGCCTGGTTGACTTAGGCCCTGCATTCTGCTGGGCACAATCCAATGCCCTGGAAGCTCCCCAGAAACTTAAAAGCCAGAACAAAGGTATGCAACTCTCCCCACTTCACCCGGACTCACTTCGAGCAATCTTCACCCCTCTGCAGATTCTTGGCTCTCTTAATTGAGATGCAAAACCTGGACATGGAGAACTGGGGCTGCCATAGCCCCCGGGGCACAATCCTCTGTCCTAGCGTGTGGATATGAACTCAGCAGCTGACAGTGCTGGTCTTAAGATGTCCCCAGCTCAGCCCAATTTGCCAGTGACAAATTTACAAAAGGTATCTATTCCATAAATATTGCAGTTATGCTTGATGCATTGGGGCAAGATTAAGAGTTTAGATGTTTACCAAAAAGACTCAAGAAGGAGCCAGAATCTTTGTTTTGTAAATATCACCCTATGCAAATGGAAGACAGAGAGGTGTTGTGACTCCTACACCAGTCCTGGAGGAGGGTGGCCTGTGTGCAATATAAAGGAGGAGAAGAACATTGCTGTACCCACAAAATTTTGCTCTTTCTGGTCTTCCTACCTTCTAACTTTCAATGTTTCCCCATTGCCATGATACCCTGCCTTGCAGCCTGCTTATTACAGACTAAGACCTCCACAACCAATGAGCTAAATAAACCTTTAGTTCCTTCATTTTGGGTGCTGGGTATTTGGTCCCAGAAGAGAAAAATGGTCATCAAGACAGGTGCCACACAAAAATCATGGCTATATACAATTCTACCCAATGGAGGTACAGTAGAATTGATCAATGTGAGGAGATGGTATGAGGCCTTGAGGATAAAATGGAAACACAGGATCTTGCATTCAGAAATACGTTAAAAATGAGAAAAGCAAGCACAGTTAAACCAACAGATACTATATGGCACAAACAAGGTGAACCTAATGCCATTTGGAGTGAAAGTGAAATCAAAGAGTAGCACAAATGGAGTGAAAAATAATCATGTAAACCTCCACACACACTTTTTCTTGGCCAATATTGGTAAGTAGTAAATCCAAGAACATTATTTAGTTCTCCTTGCAGCCAATTGGTCATGGAATTGCAACCCACCTCTGACACATGGACCAGCATTCCAGCATTGTAACAGTTTGCAGGATCTTGGGTACCTTTTACAGTCTACTCAGTTTTGATGTTTTTAAAGCCCTATGATCCATAACATGTATCCAAAATTCCCTGCAGTTTTTAAGTTCCTGACAATGAACCTAAGCACCATAAGAGATTTAAGATACTACAGAAGAAGTTTAATATGCAGTTCAGAATTTTTATTAAATGAATTTATGACTGTAATATATATGGTACTCTGCTACATGGAATTATTTAAGTGTAAAACACATTGCACACTAAGGTTTTAAAATATAAGCCTAGGTATTTCTGGTATTTTTTGACCCTATATAAAATACAGTTTTTCCCAATCATGAGTACTCTAAGAACTTAATGCAGCAAATTTTGAGTTCTTCTGTATTTATGAATAGGAACTTTAAAACTCCTGTGTACTGAATAGCATTAATAAAAATAAAAAATCTTAAGAATCAGTCCAATGCATCAAGTAAAAGACTTGACACTAAAAATTACATTACTCTGAAAAAGGAAACCAAAGAGAATATCATAAGATCTAAAAATATTTCTTGTATTTGGATAGTAAGAGCCAATTGTGTGGAAAGGGTCATACTTCTGAGACTGTTAATGAGACTTGATACAATCACAGTGATAATCATAATAGTATTCAACACAGAAGTGGACAAGACAACCATAAATTTATATGGAACTAGAAGAGACAGACTATAAAAGCAATTTTGGGCAAGAAAGACAAAGCAGTGAGCATAACAGTCCCTGAATTGAAGCTTATGTTACAAAGTTGCCATGCTCAAAGCAGCATGGCAATATCAAAAATAAAAACCCTAGGAACAAAGGAACAGTATACAAGATTCAGAAATAAATCCAACCATGCTCAGCTACTTAATCTTTGATAAAGAGCCCAAAAATTTTCATTTGATGAAAAATAGCATCTTTAAAAACCGATACTGTGAAAACAACTTTTGCAAAAGTTGAACACTAGACCTAGACCCATATCTCTCACTATCCACTAAACTAAAGTTGAAATGCATCAAAGATCTAAATGTTAAAACAAAAATACTTAATCTGTTGGAGGATATATTAGGTAAAATTCCTGAAGGGATACATGGAAAAAATACTTTATAAACTTAATCCAGATTGCACTTAAAATATTACAATGATTCAACAGCTGGCTGATATCACATAAAATTAAATACATTAGCATTATAGATGCATTACCAACAGCGTGATTACACTACTCACAGAATAGGAGAAAGCTTTTACTAGATCTCCTAAGACAAAGACAAATATTAAGAAACGACAAATCACTAAAAAAAGAGACTCCCCAAATTTAGAATCCTTAACCCAATTGGACATCAGAAATGAGTAGACACTTCTTAGTTAAAGGAGTACTAACAGCAAATCGATACATGAAAAAATGTTCAACATCAGTTGTCATTAAAGAAATGCAAGTTAATACAACCCCGATATTCTTTCCTCTTCCAGAAAGAATGGATACCATCCAAAAAATAAGCAATAACAAATGCTGGTAGGACTTTGGGGTAAAAGGAAACTTTCTCCATTGCTGGTGGGAATGTAAATTGCATAATCATTATGGATGTCAGTACAGAGTTTCCTCAAAAACTAAAGCTAGAAGTTCCATTTGACCCAACTATTGCACTTCTACTTATAATCATGAAAATGTTAAAAGCATCATATCACAGTAATATATGAATAAACACATTAATAGCAGCACAACTCAAGACAGCAAAATTTGGGAACACCCTATAAAACCATTAACAGTATAATGGATAATAAATGGGGTATTTATAAACAATCAAATACTACTATGCTGTAAAGAATAAACTTGACACATTTCTAGGGAAAAGGATTCATAGAGACAATCATTTTAAGAGTAATAAATCAGACACAAAAATGTAAACATCCCATTTTTCTCTTGTGTGAGAGACTCAAAGTGCAAAAAAATGGAGTAAAATTTAGGAGAAATATTAGGAGTAGAAAGAACACTCTTATGTTGGAAGAGGGACAAGGAAGGATGAAGGAGGGTGGGAAGGATATAAAACAGGATCCAAAGGAAAATAAAAAAAAACAATAAAAATTTTTTCAAGTGGTTAGGACAGCGATGTTAAAAGGAGGGAAAATATTTAGAACATATTATTCCCAGGTTAAAACCCCTACAATTAATGTGAACAGTATGTGTGGCCAGCAATTACTACTGAAAAATAAGGAAAGGCAAAAAGAAAGTTGTTGTATAATACACTTACTAAATTATAAAGGAATTGCCTTCAGAAGCATGAGATTTCCTTAAAAATTATTACTTAGTTTTGTAGTGTACCAGTGTTATTTTTCCACTTAATATAACATTACTTGTTTTACAATTATTCTAACAAGTTCTTCTTAGCTATATCTCTCTTTGATATGCACAGAAAAAGTATGTAAATAGAAATCCTTGTCTATTTGATGCACAGATATACCCTAAGTGCTTACTACAGTGCACATTGCAAAGAAACCAAAAATATATATTTCTTTTTTTTATTTTAAAGAGAATAAAACAAAAGAAGGCAGAGCAAAAGAGATCAGAACAGAACAACATAAGCAACATGGCACTTTATAAGAAGACAACCAGATATTAACAGAAGCTATCAAAATATATCTCTCTCTGCTATAGTTTTGCATAGTTTCAAATACAATGATATCAAACATAACAAAATAGTATAAAACCATTCAAAAGAATGAAAGAATTACAGGATATTCTGAACCGAATAACAGAGAATGATCAATAGCTAATAAATATCTCATTTTCAACAAACAATTGTTTATAATATCACATATATTAAAATCCTAATAAGAAAAAACATGATAGAACCCATGGTAGTAGCAGAGTAGAGACATGGTAGTACTTCTAAGCAAGACGATATTAAATCAGCAATGGCAGCCATAATGTTTTGTTTTTTTCAAAACATCTGTTCATACAATTATACATAATAAAGCCAAACATAACAGAATAAAACCGTTCCAAATGATGAGTGAAAATATTAAAAGGCTTCAAAGCAATGAAATGGGAAATCATTATTACCATAAAATTTTGTATACTCTTACCAACTCATATGATACAGAGACTATGTGGTATTTACACATGTGAGTTTGGTTTATTTTGCTTATGTGTATGGTCTCAAGTTGTGTCTATTTTTTGTAAATATCTCAATATGATCATTCTTTAAAGCTGAGTAATACTCCATTGTATAAAAATACCACAACTTTTTTATCTATTCCTCAGTTAATGGGTACTTAGGTTGTTTCTAAGATCTGGCTATTACAAATTGTGCTGCTACAAACATGGGTGCACATATATCACTGTGGTAGGATGCTTTCAGTTCTTCTGGGAATAAGCCTAGAAGTGGAATAGCTGGGTCAAATGGGACTTCCAAACCTAGCTTTTTGAGGAATTTCCAGACTGCCCTCCACAGTGGTTGTATCAGTCTATGCTCCAACCAACAGTGCAGAAGAGTTGCATTTTCCCCACAGCCTCTCCAGCATTTGTTGTTGGTAGTTTTGATTGCTTGTTTGTTTGTTTGTTTGTTTTATTATCCTGGCCATTCTTTCTGGGGTGAGATAGAATTTCTTTGTGGTTTTAATTTGCATTTCTCTCATGAATAATGATGATGAACATTTTTCATGTATTTATTTGCCATTCGTATTTCTTCATCTGGACACTGTGTATTCACTTCAGATGCCTGTTTTCATTGGGTTTTTGAATTTCGAGGGTCTGACTTTTTAATACTTTATAATTTCTATTGAGAAGTCTTTTGTCTGAGGGAAAGCCTATTAAGATTTTTCACAATTTGTGGGTTTTCTTTTCACACTGCTGGAAATTTCTTTTGACATGCAGAAACTCTTTTATTAGATATGGTCCCAGTTATTGATTCTGAGAAGTATTTCCCATGCAGTTTGATTGTTGTTCATAAATTCTCTACCTACCCCTATATCTTCGAGATTTTTGCCTACTTTTTCTTCTAACAGATTTAGTGTTTCTGTTTTAATATTTAGATCTTTGATCCAAACAGGTTTTATTTTAGTACGTAGTGATAGGCATGGGTCTAGCTTTAGTCTTCTGCATATTAATAGCCAATTTTTCCAGCACATTTGTTAAAGAGACTGTCGTTCTTCCAGTAAGCATGTTTGGCACCTTTATCAAAGTTAAGGTGGTTGAGTGAGCTTGTGGTTGTGGTTGTGTCTTCCAATCTATTCCATTGAATTCAGGTCTATTTTTTATTCCAGTACAATGTTGATTTAATTACAGTAGCTTTGTAGTATAATTTCAAGTCAGGGATTGTGATGCCTCCTGCCTTGCCTTTGCTGCTTAGAATTGCCTTCACTATTCTAGGTGTCTTCTGGTTCCAGATGAAATTTAGGAGTTATTTCTCTAGATTTATGAGGTATGTTAGTGGTAATTTGATTGGGATTGCATTGAATCTGTATAGCAATTTTGGGAGAATGGCCATTTTCACTGTTTCTTCTTCCTATCCATGAACAAGGGATGTCTTTCCATTTTCTGAGGTCCTGTTCGATTTCCTTTTTCAGGGTATTATAATTTTCCCTGTATAGCTCATTTACTTCTTTTGTGAAATTAATTCCTCAGTATTTCATTTTTTTTGAATGCTTGTGTGTAGGGCAGGCTTCTCTTATTTCTAAGTATTGTTGTTGTTAGTGTTTAGGAATGCTATTGATTTTTGTGTATTGACTTTTTATCCATCTACATTGTTGAGTTTATTCATTATATCTAGGAGTTTTTCAATGGAGTTTTGGGGGTCTTCTGTGTAAAGTATCATGTCATCTGCAAATAATGATAATTTAACTTCCTCTTCTATCTTTACTCCTTTTATTTCTTTCTCTTGTCTAATTGGTCTGGCTAGTATTTTCAGTAATATATTGATTAGGAGCTATGATATGGGACATCCTTGACTTGTGCTTGATTTTAAGGTAAACACTTTCAGTGTTAGGCCACTTAATATGAAGCTGACTGTTCGTTTGTCATAGATGGGCTTTATCACATTGAGGTAAAGACCATCTATTCCAATTCTCTGTAAGGTTCTTATCATCAATGAGTTTTGCACCTTATCAAATGCTTTTTATGCATCTATAGAGATGATCTTGTGGTTTTTAATTTTGGCTCTATTGATATGGTGGATTACATATATTGATTTATGTATGTTGAACCATCCCTGCATTCCTGGGTTGAATCCCACTTGGTCGTGGTGTATAAAATTCTTGATGATTTGTTGCATCCTGTTTGGTAATATATAATTGAGAATTTTTACATCTATGTTCATTAGGGAGATTGGCATATAGTTCTCTTTTTTAGTTGGGTCTTTCTCAGGTTTTGGTACTAGAGTGAATTTACTTCCAGGAATGACTTAGGATGAATTGTTTCCCTTTCAATTTCATTGAAGAGTTTGAGGATTGTTGGAATTAACAATCCAATTAACAATCTTCTTTGTATTTCTTGTTTAATTCCACAGTAAATCCATCTGGGCCTGGGCTCTTCTTTGTTGGCAAGGACTTAATTAAATTTTCAGTTTTATTAATATAAATTTGGTTATAGCAGTTTTACATCTTCCTGATCCAGCTTCAGCAGTTCATATGTATCTAGGAATCTGTCTATTTCTTCTGTGTTATAGACATTATAAGAGTAGAGGTTTTAGAAATAGATGTTGATGGTCTTCTGTATTTCCACTGAGGCTGCAGTAATTGCACTTTTTTCATTTCTCATAGCACGAATTTGAAGTTTTTCTTTCCTTTTTTAATAAGGTTTGCTAGGGGCTTATCAACATTATTTATTCTTTCAAAGAACCAACTCTGTGATTCATTGATTCTTTGAATTATTTACTTAATTTTCTATTGCATTAATTTCTGCTCTGATCTTTAAAATTTCTTCCCTTCTTTTGGCTTTGGGCTTGGCTTGCTCTTCTTTTTCTAGTTGTTTGTGTTGTAGCATCAGGTTGCTTATTTGTGTTCATTGTGTCTTCCTGATGTGGGAACTCAGCACAATAAATTTATCTCTGAAGACTTCTTTCATTGCATCCCACAAATTCCCGTAAGTTGTGTTTGTATTTTCCTTTGTTGTAGATATTGTTGAATTTCTTTTTTAATTTCCTCCGTGTCCTGCTGATTGCTCAAGAGTTTATTACTCAGTTTCCATGTGTTTGTGAGGTTTTTGCAGTTGCTTTTATCATTAATTTCCAGTTTCATGGCACTATGATCTGATAACATGCACAGGATAATTTCAATTATTTGCATTTTCTGAAACATATTCTTTGTCTAGTATATGGTCAATTTCAGAGAATGTCCCATGTACTGCTGAGAAGAATGTATATTCTGATGTTGTTAGATGGAAAACTCTATATATGTCTATCATATCCATTTTTTCCCAGATGTGATACAGTTTTTTATTTCTTTGCTGATTTTCTGTCTAGGCGATCTGTCCATTTGTGTCAATGGCATGTTAAAATCTCCTGATATAATTGTGTTATTGTTTATTGGATTTTTCATTTCTGTTAATATTTGCTTTGCATAGATGGGTGCTCTGGAATTTGGTGCATATGTATATGTATTTAATATTGTTATCTCTTCCTCTTGAAGTTTTCCACTAAGTCTTATTTAGTGACCTTCTTTAACTTTTTGCATCATTATTGGTTTTAAGTTCACATTATCTGCAAACAGAATAGCAACTCACATTTTTTGTTTGTTTGTTTGTTTCCTGTTTTAAGAAGTATTGTTTTCCATCCTTTGACTTTCAGTCTTTGGGTATCCATTTGGGTTATATTGGTTTCTTATAGAAACCATATGTTTGGATGTTGTTTCTTGATCCATTATATCAGTCTGTTTCTTTTGATTTGTGAGTTGAGGCCACTTATCTTAATGGTTATAACTGTTATATTGTGGTTTATTGTTGTCATGTTGTCTTTCCTCTATTGTATCTTTAACTTTCCATTCTGTTTAATTGTCTGCCTTGCTTGGTGGGTTTATCTTATGTGTATCTAAAATGTCTTTCAATATTCATTGTAGGATTGGTTTGGTGTTCATGAAGTTTTCCAGCTGTTTTTTGTCATGGAAGTATCTTGTTTCTCTATCCATTTTGAAGTACAGTTTTGCAGTGTACATCAGTTTGGGTTGAAATTGTTTTACCATTAGAATCTGAAATACTTCACTCCTTGATCTTCTTGACTTCATTGTTTGTGTTGAGAAGTCTGCTGTGATTCTGATAGGTTTTTCTTTATAGTTGATCTGTCTTTTCTCTCTAACAGATTTTAATATTCTGTTCTTATGGTGGGTTTCTGGGATGGTGATTATTATGTGTCTGGGTGTAGTTTTATTTTGGTTATGGCTATTCAGAGTTCTATATGCTTCACTAATCCAAATGTCAGTTTTCATTCTCATGTGTGGGAAGTTTTCTTCTATTCCTTCTGTAAATAGCTTCTTGATATCATTTGTGCTGTCCCCTTCTTGTTCATTTATCCTTATTAATCTTATGTTATTTTTCTTTGCAACACCTTGCAGCTGTTGAATTGTTATTTCCTGAATCTTTGTTATTTCTAAAAGATCTTTCATTTCCTGTTCACTAGCTGCTATCTTATCTTTGAAGTCAGAAATTCTATGTTCGCTTTCATTGAGGTAATTTTGACAGCTTTCAATAGAATTTTTGATTTCCTGAGTATCTCTTCAAATCTGCTCTATGTATTCTGTTTGTTTTTTATAACGTTCATTCAGGGATTCTATCTGTTTGCTTTGTTACAGTAATTTTTTAACTGTGTCTTCACTAGATGTGTTCCCTATTTATTTCACTAATTTTGTCATTTCTTCTTTTACCTAGGTAATTATTTCTGATTTGAATTTCTCCATAGCTTCCCGTTGTTGCTTCTTTATTTCAGTAGATATCAATTCAGTCATTTCAGGTGTATAGCTTCTATTTTCTATTTTTTACATGGCTCCTATGCTTTCTTGGGATGGGCTTGAGATTTGAACCTTTCTTTTGGTCTTTCCTTTTGTCATTTTTCTGTATTTCATTGTTTTCATTGGTGTTCCAAAGCTTCCTCTGGGTGTGTGGCGAATCACCTCCTGCACCCTCAGCTCCTAGAGCAGTCTCAGTTCCCCTGCACGCTCTTGGCTCCCTTAATTGAGAGGCAGAAGCTGGGCATGGAGAACTGGGGTAGCTATGTTGTATTTTTCAGGAAGGATACAGTATCAATTTTACATGTCTCTTTTGACAAGTTCCTGCACCAAACAGCACATTTAGCTACATGCTCACCATGAGGCTGTCACCTTCCAAAAAACCTGAGACTCCCGGT
This sequence comes from Dolichotis patagonum, assembly GCA_004027295.1. NCBI lineage: Eukaryota > Metazoa > Chordata > Mammalia > Rodentia > Caviidae > Dolichotis > Dolichotis patagonum. The sequence goes on from PVJX010015603.1 coordinate 18,824, forward strand.
GCTGCCCTCAGGGTGCCAAAGATAACCACATCCTCGAAGTGGTTCCAGCTCATGGCGCACCTTCTGGAGCTCATTGGATGTCACTGGTGCACGCTGCACATTGAGGTGCCACACCAAAAATAAATATTTCAAAAGAATAAAAGAACAAAGAGAAGCAAAATTCAAGAAATGAGCAAGACAGTTTTAAGGAGATGAGAAGGTGGTAAAAGATGAGGAGGATTGGGAGAGGAAAACTGATGGATTAAAAGGAGAGATACATATAGGCAATACAGAGAGAGTGATAAAAGAGAAAGAGAGAGAGAGAGAAGAAAAAGGAGAGAGAGGAAATGCGAGAAAAGAGATAAAAAGATAAAAAGAATTGAATACAAATAGAGATAAAGAGATTGAGAAATTCTCAACCTAGGTTTTTCCTCCCAATTATTTCAAATATAACACCAACACAAAGATGCATGTGTACCATGTTTATTACAGAGGAATTCATACTATCTAAGATGTATATCCAGCCTGTATAACCATCAACTGATAAATCGCTAGAGAAAAAATTATTTATTTTAATTATATTTAAATCTTAATTATAATGAAGAAGTGTCTTGCACTTAAAGAAGTGTGTAAACCTTAACTAGGGGGACAGTAAAGGAGTCTACAAAAAAAATGAAAATTAAATTTCTAAGCACAAACAGTGATGAAAATGGAAAAATGCAAAGAAGAAAATGCGATTTTTCTAAGAAGTTGTCTAAAACATCTGTAATAGTCCAACCAAAATTTAACAAAAAATGTCACTCCAAAATGTATTTATAATTGACAGAGTTAAAGAATCTAAGTTGAATTAAAATTTCTGTCCTTCATTCAACTTGGCAAAGCACCAAGCCTAGTGGATTATATTGTTACTGTAATATGCAGTGAAATTAGGAAGAAGCAAATATCAAGTGTTATATTCAAAATGAAATATAAATCCCTCAAAATACTAAAAATAGTAACTCCATTTTTGCCTGCTTCTCCCTTTCTTGGTATCTTCCTCAAGTGTTAAAGATGTACCATAAATGATACATGCTTATGCACATTTACTGCAGTAGCATTTACCATAGCTAAATATTTGAAGTGAACAATACATCCATCAACAGACTAATAGTGAAAAAATTGTGGTATGTGTACATTAGAGAATACTACTCAGCTACAAGGAAGGATAAACTTGAGTCATGTGTAGGAAAAGTGATGCACCTTGACAAAATAATAAGTGAAATCCATGAGACAGGAGCTTCAATATTGCACAAACTCTGTTAGGTGGGAAACTCAAAGGACACATACTCAAGAAGAAAATCCTAGAAAGGGAGATTTATCTTCTGTAAATGGGAAAGGATCTAGAGAGGGAGGTAAAAGAAGAGAGGAAAGTAGAACAGGAATAAAAACAAAGAATTTATGTTAAGTACATAAACATACCCTCTAAGATGAATCCAAATATTAGGTCTTGCAATAATTTAGTAATAGACAATTGAAAAAAATAAAACTAATTTCAAAAATGGAAAGAAAAACCAAGTTAAAACAGCTTTAGAGTTTAGTACCTACCTGGCACAAAAAGAAGTGGAGATAGAAATGATCATAAAATGAACAGTGAGTAAGGTCTAGGAGGTAGAATCTGAACTGCTAGAAAGCCAAGAAGAAGAGACATATCAGTTACATAAAAAAATTGCAGAGAAGTGTAATGATCTATATACAATAGGCAAAAGATAATGAGAAATACTTGATGCTCATAAAGAAGAAATGACTGCAAAACTAATGGATTTGCAAACTCAGCTTGAGGGACTGAAGAAGGAATACCAGCAAAATGTGCAGCAGCAGCACATTGCAGGCAATGATTATGTAACAATTACGGCACCATATAGACATGTAGTACAGTAGACGACTGTTATCAGTGATTCAGATTTGAAAGAGCAGGAGTTCTGAGCACAGATACACAACTCAGAAGACCATTTAAAGAAATATGAAAACAATACATTTGCCACTGTAAGGGTGAAGCTATAAAATAGCAAACCAACCTATACACATTTTTATAGCAGAAGTTAAAAATCAGGTAAAGGCCTGAGACTTTGCTCATGCTGCCTGTCATACACTTAGACTCCTCAGCTCAGTTAGCCTTAATTTTCTTCATCCTAATGCTGCTCTAAGGTAACATGCAAGGTCAACCTTCCAACTTGCTAGGTGTGGAGCATTTTCCCTTTTGATCCAGCTTTTTTAATCACAACACAACTATAGGGACACCATAAAAAGGTGGTAATTTATATAATATTTATGAAGTGCTCTTTGAGTACTTGGTGGTTTGTAAGACTAAGACTATGGCAAAAGTTATAACCACCATAGTAAAGTTCCCTGATGATCAGACTCAGAAAACTTTGGAAAGAGAAAATATACAGCTAAATGTTTACTTCAACTCACAGTGGTGTTTTCTGATTCAAACCATCAGTATGTACTTAGTTGACATGTGTCATGGCTTCCATGTTCATCTTGAAGTAATGTTGCAAGTGATACTGTGCAACTGCTGTTTGGAAAAATGTGCATGTATGCTCAGTCATTCATTTGAGAATGAAGCTGTCCTTTAGGGCCCTTCATGTAGGCAGAGACAGAGGAAGATTCGACATTGATACAAAGATATACTGCAGACTACATTTAAAATGCATTTAATTTATCTGTGGGGGAAATGATGACAGCTTTTACTTTTTTCTACAGGTTTCTGTTGGGAATAATTTTACATTAATTAAGAGATATTTTGAATCACATAATCTGATTTAAGGGTTCAGTTAATGATCCTTTCTTTTTTACTTGTCCATCTTTTTACAGAACTGCTAGGTTTATTTATTTTTAGGGTGACTTTCTTTCTTTATTTAAACATCTGTGCAATATATTTTGAGGTTAAACGGTGGGTTTTTAATAATAATTTAAAGATATTAATTGACTATTCCCCAGGTCGATTCTTGAATATTTGTTAAAGTTAAATTCTTTAAACTGTGACATATGCGAAATCCCAACTGTTATTATCTCATTGTTTACTTATTTTTGTGTATATTTTTCAGAGGTAAAAGTACTACTGCATAACTGTAGTCAACACAGAATGCATTGTATGCAATTGTGCCAGTGTTGGAAATATCATCTTGGAGGAGCATATACAGTTTGTTTACTATACAAAAATAAAACTAGATAAAAACACAAGGAAAGGCCAGGTATGGTATTGCACTTCTTTAATTTGAGCACTTAGAAGGCTGAAGGAGGAGCACTGTCAAGAGTTTGAGGCCCGCCTGCATTACACAGTGGGTTCAAAACTAGCCTGAACTATATAGCAAAATCTGAATGTAAAAAAACAAAAAAAGGAATGAACTTTTGTACTGGAACTCAAAAATGATACAGGAATATAAAATATAAATGTAACAAAAATATAGAAATGAACAAATAAAAATAAATACATCAAATAACACCTTACAATGACAACATTTCCATTATTATACAGAAAGGTACAGAGCTGTACATAGGATAAAAAAATATTTCTACTATATTCCATTGACATGAAACCAAATTCAAATTAATTACATTAAAATAAAGGTAGAAAAGTGGTACATATTTAAAAAGGTGATTAAAAAAATGAAGAGTGATTACATTAATATCAACTAAAGGAAAAATAAGCACAAAACATATGACTTGCACTCTATAGAAATATATATATATATATATATATATATATATATATATATATATTACTAACAGGATCATATAAGGATACATAAAATGTCATATGACTATCTATCAAATAACAAAGTCTCAAATCATTTGCCACAGAACCGCTAGTATGAATAGAGAAATATACATTTCCATTTGGGAAAATGAGAATTACCTTTCAAACTGACAGACTTACTGCAAAGGAAATCATCATAAGACAAATAACATGATCTAAATGATATATTTGTACAACACTTCAACAAGCAACAGCAGAATATACATTTTTTATGACTGTGAAACCAGCACCAAGATAAAAGTCATCTTTAAATAATAAAAACCCTAATAAATGTAAAATGATTGGTGTCATATGTGAAGATGTTATCTGATTCTAATGACCTCCACCTAAAAATCTGACAAAGACAAAAGGGAACTCTTGAAATGGGAAAAATAAATGCCACATGGCTCAGTGATATCTCAGACAAAGAAAAAAAACCTCAAAGAAAAGAAAGTAGTTAGAAAATCATTGCCAAAATAAGACAAATAAGAAGAAAACAAAGAAAGGAAACAAAATTTCAGTGAAACTTAAAACAAAAGCAGTGGAGATGTGAAACAAAATGCTGTACTCTCAAAGATTTAATACAGTTGACAAACCTATAACAAAATAGATTAAAAAAAAGTAATATATGTCACCAGTATCAGGACTGAAGAAGAGAGTACCACTTAACATCGTGAAGCAATTTAAAGTGATACAAGGGAAAAAACAAATTTAATAATTAAAAATTCATGAATCAATTTCTCAAAACAGTACAACAATGGAAATATTCAGCATGGGAAAGTATTTTAAAGCAATGAATGATTTTTCTACTTGAGGTAACCATGTGAGACGTAAACAAATCCTCTCTTCATTGTATCATATAACTGCATTTGAATTCACATTTATTTCCCCCCAAATACCTTTAATTAGAAAGAAAAACAAGTCTCCTCTTAAAAAATGACAACACAGACCCAAGAGATTCACTTTGTTGCCTTTAAAGGTGGTATCATGCACTTAATCCTGCAAAACTATAAGCCATATTCCATATATTCTCTTCAAATTGTAGAGGATTAGAACTGTGTTTAATTACAGGAACACTTCCTAAAATCAGGCAATTTCTCACATTTCCCAATTAAAATAGCATATGTAACAATCAGGAAACCATTTCTTGATATTCTCACCACATTATCAACCCACACTTCTCTTTTCATAAGGGTGAAATTAGTTCATGCCACTATTATAAATCTTTGGTTCTATTATTATGAAGTTCCTAATACATCCCATCAAAGTCCCCCTAAGAAAGAAATAAAAGTGTACACTCACCTGCTTCCTGTGGCATGTGCCCAAAAGTTGGCTTTCTACTCAACATCTCTTCTTTTGCAGTGTCATTTCTAACTACTGGAAAATTGTTTTGCCTCCTAAGATTGTAATTTTATTCAGTCCAGTTGTTCACAAATGAACAGACTGCCTCTTCCTCAATGAGTCAGATAAACTGCCTATGATGTGAGGACTCAGAGTCCATTTCTTCAAGCTAGGCTCTGAATTTTCTGTTTAGATGAGTGAAAAAGCACTTCCTTTAACCATGAGACACCATTAAGATACACGACTAGGTTTCAGTTTTCTTTCATTCCTGATTTGGTCTAGGAGCCATTGTTCAGCCTCCACCTATCTGCAACTCTGGCAAGTCACCTTGTTTAACTCTGTCCCTCATGCAGGGCTTGTTGGAACTGATTGCCTAGGTGTCTCTTTGGTTCATTATTGAATAGTACAAGCTGTGTTCTAATTATGTTTCACTCAAAGCAAGGGATGATCAGGCTGTGCTGTGGGTACTTGCAATAGCATTACTCTGGGATTAGGAGCCAGATAGATCACCAATTCGAGTTCAGTTGTGCAATTCAAAGATTTAAAGAGAACTAGTCTAATAATAAAATGTTTTTTTAAATAATAAGCTGTAAATATTGCCAAGAATTTAGAATACACCATGCTCCAAACACCACTTCCTCATAAAGATTTAATACATACATCATTTATTTGTTTGCTTATTTATTTATTTTGAGGGATCTCACACTGGCCTTGAATTAATTTACCACCATCCTCTAGCCTTTTAGTCTTACAAAAGCTTCTAGATTCACAAATGCTATAATTACGTGTTGTCATCACCAACCACTCTTTCTTATCCCTTTTGAATACAGGTCTCTCAAAAGTTCCCTAAGGATTCCAGGCTGGGATCCAGGCAGTTCTTAGTCTCCTCTCAAGGAAGACTTTGGCTCTTTTCCTAGAGCTATATTATTTGTAATATATATTTCAAAGCCAGAATAAATGAGTTATGTTCCATAAACTGCCTGCTTCAAAATTTCAGGTCAATGCCATCTTACTTAAATGAGTGACTAGGAAATAAACTGAGTCAATTTTTATTTGGTGGATTACTTTTTTAAGTCAAATTTTGTAATGTATCAAATTCAGTACTCAAACACTGCCATTATAGGAATAATTTACATGAAGTAATCTGAAATTAGTGTCAAACAGAAATATTTAAAATTACAGAAACTGTTACATCTTTATTTCAGACCATTGCAAATGAATGTTACTTTCATCAAATCACCCGTACTGCATTAATGTACATAGAACAAGATTAGTAACAAAATGATTGTCAACAAAATGATTATGTATGTGTTTCTAAAGTGCTTATGGCATTCAGGTTTATTTCGCTTTACAAATATACTTTTGAGAAATGGAAATATAAATAAAATTGGTTGCTTGTTTGAAAGAAATTTTCTGACTTAGCAAAAATCTGCCTTATTTTATTTTGTTTATTTGTTTGTTCCTTTGTTTAGCAATGCTGGAATTGAACCTAAGGCTTTCAACCCAGGCTACATGCTACCACTGAGCTATGTCCCTGCCAGAGTTTAGGTAATTGTATATTACAAGATGAAACCACTAGGACACAAAAGTAAGAGGACTCACAAAAGAAATTCAGTTTTGTTCCTTCCCCTGTATCAAATATTGTGATGTAGTAAGCATCTCTCCTAAAGTGAGAAATTACCTGGTGGTTGAAAATATGTACAGTTTTTGCATGTGGTAAGTGATACATGGCTTAGTGTTGCGGCAATGAATCTATCTCTAAAAGACTGTCTTATTTGTAGAACTGGTTACAAATATGGGATTGAAACAGACATATTATGAAGTTAAATCTGAGAGAAAATAAGCATCACAGACTGTAAATGGGTTTTCATTTTGCCTGTCAAAAACAAGGCACAAATTATGATATTTTGTTGTTTTATAAGAAAATCCATGGTTTTTTTCTCCTGTTTATTATCAAGTTAACTTATGCATAATAACATTTTGAATTTCCAGAGGGTAAAACTCCATTCTCTAGGGTTAGTAAAGTAGGCTTTGGTGTAGTTGGATTCATCATGATGGACAATGACTGGACATGTGGCACACACATGTCCTATCAGTTATCTTAAATTGCTGTTAACACCAACAAGCAATTGGCATAAATAGGATCACCTCATCAATAAAGCTCCAATTAAGGGTTAAATATAAGAGATGTGCTTGAATTTCTCAGTGGAGAAAAATGAAAAAAAAATTCCACTGTGTTCAACAAGCTGGTAGGTTATAATCTCAAAGTACTTTTGTCTATATTCTTTACGGAATATGGTGGAAAAATAACATAGGGAGGAAAACAAACACAGTGAATTAGAAAGCAGATATTCCTGCCATCCTGCTGTGCAGTGGGGACACAGGGCCATCAGCATTGTTCAAGGCCAGGCCTCCCAAATCTGCCCCGTCCATACTCCTGCTTTCCAGCCATGTGCTGTGGGACGTAGGACTGTCAGAGCCATGCAATGCAAGGCCTCCCAAACCCTCTTTTTCTGCCATGTGTTGTGGAACACAGTTCCCTCAGAGGTGTGCAAGGCCAGGCCCCTCGAGCCTGCCACTTCTGCATCCATGCCTTCTTGCCCTCCACTGTGGGAAACAGGACCCTCAGTGGCATGCAAGGCTGTGCCCCAAACTCACATTTTCCATGCCCTAGCTATCTTGCCATGCACCGTGGGACAGAGGACTTTCAGCAATGTGCAAGGCTGGGCCTTCTGAGCCCACTGTTCCTGTGCCCTTGCAATCTGCTGCCCACTACGGGACACAGGACCTTGAGCAGTGCACAAGACCAGGTCCACCTGGCCTCTCCCATACCTGTGCTGACCCACCACTGCCCTCTGTGATCCCACATCTTGGATCTAGTATTGCTGTTGATTTTCAGTTCCCACTCTTCGCCTCAGAACCATGGACTGCAGTTGATTAAGTGTGCTGTGTTAATGAGACACTCAGTAACCACTTATCCAAACAGAAGACCTCAGTATGATTCCACAAGTGTGGCAAATTTGCCCTCAAAGTAAGAATACAGTATCCCACCTTAAGTGGGTAAACAGGAGCAATAGCCAAACACCCTACAGAAGTAGAACTTTGGTGAGCTCGGCAAGAGTGTAGATGAGTCTTCCACACAGAGAACATCAGGTAGGTTGAGGTGGGTGCCAACAAGGCCTCTCCCAACCTGGAGAAAATTAAAAGCAATTATGAGACACCCTGTGACACAGTAGCTCCCAGCAGAGACAAACAAGGTAGTCAGTGAGATGTGGTAACCTGAAACAACCTGAAGATATAGAAAAAGCAGGACCTAAGGGCCGATTTACATCCATACTCCTAGTTTTGTCAGCCTATGAAGAATATAGGACTCAACCAACAGGCCCTGCTCAATAAATTTAGGTGACTGGCCCAACTCTTCATTGTGGCACCCAGCAGTTGTACAAACAACAATCACAGATTTGGACCCTAAGATACATACTACCATAGATACGTAAAACTAGCGGAATTGAAAGACCAAATTTTAGCCCAAAAGATGAAAATGACAAAAAAGTAAAATCCAATATCAAACATGTAAACACATCAAAACAAGTAAAGGAAACATTGAAATACAGGGTTTTAAAAGTCACACACTGGAAATCTGAAAAGTTATCAAATAAAATAAATAGACAAATACAGGGTTATAAAGGAAATCAAATGAGAAGTAATCTTCCATATGAAATCAGAAATAACAACCTTAGTAAAGGAGTTGATGAGTGTAGCTAGAGAAAAAATAGATAAAAAGGTACAAGAGCATGGGAAACTGAATGAAACTTTGAATGAACAGTATAGAAAACAATCAGAATCCGTGAATAAAGCTCAGAGATAAGCAAGAAACAAAAACTTCTATTGAAAGGTGGCAAAACTGTTTAAATGAAGCTGAGGATTGAATTTGAGAAGTTGACTATAGTATCACAATTAGCCAACATGAAAGGCTAGAATTTTAAAAATAACAAAGCAGCATGAACTACCAATCATGAATTTTCAAGATGAGGTGAGGAAAAATGATTGAACACTAATAGGCACAAGTTTAGATGCAGGAGTCAATGCAAACAAAAATAAGTATAATATTCACAGAAGTAATAGCAGACAATGTAACAAATATGGGGAAAAACCATATACACAGATAAGTGAGGCATATAGAATACCAGTTAAAGCCAAAATAAAAGAACACCCAGCCTTATAATAATTAGGATTTCAGACATAACACATAAAAGCAGAATAATAAAAGTTTTTAGAGAAAAGACACAACTTATTTGCCCTAGGACAACACACTAGAATCACAGCAGACATTTCAGCCCAAACCCTCAAGTCAAGATGAACATGAAACGAGGTGATTCAAGTCCTGAAACAAAACCCCTTTCAACCCAGATTGATGTACCCAGCAAAACTTTCTTTCATATTTAATGGAGAAACAAGACACTTCCACGACAAAGAACAAATAAATGAATTTATATCCACAAATCCAACCCTAGAAAGAATATTGAAAGACACACTAGAAAGAGATAAAATGACCGGAATCTCCAGAAAAACAACACAAATAAACCACCAGTCAGGACAAGTGATTAAACAAGGAGGAAAAGCAGAACACTAACAACTGCAACATAACATGGCAAAGTTGAGTCAGTACCTATCAGTAATATCCATCAAAGTAAATGGAGTAAATTTACCTATCAAAAGAAATAGGTTGACAGAATGGATAAAGAAACAGGATCCCACAATAGGATGCATACCAGAAACACATCTGACTCAAAAGGAATCTCATAGATTAAAAATCAAAGGATGGAAAACAGTATTGCATGCAACAGGAACCAAGAAGAGAGCAGCGATAACTATTCTGTTTGCAGAAAATATGAACTTCAAACCTAAAATGATTAAAATAGATAAAAGGTCACTAAATACTTGTTAGTGGAAAAATTCAAGGGGAAAAACTAACAATTATAAATATATATGCACCAAATACCGGACACTCAACTATATAAGACAAATACTAATGGACATGAAAAACCAAATACAGAAGAACACAATTAAAAAAGGGGTCCTTAATACAGCATTGTCACAAAGAGATACATCAAGTAGACAAAAATTCAGCAAAAACATAAGAGAACTGAATAATACCTGTGAGCAAATGGACTTAGTAGATCTTTACGGTGTATTCTATCCAACCACATCAGAATATACATTCTTTTCAGCTGCACATGGGACATTCTTCAAAACAAACCATATAACAATGCATAAAACACTAAGTAAATGCAAAGGGACTGAAATTATCTCAAGCATATTATCTGACCATAGTGCACTGAAATTGGAATTTAATGGCAAAAGAAATTGTAAAAATGCATAAATACATGAAAATTAAATAACAACTTTCTGAACAACCAGCGGGTTAGAGATGAAATTAAAAAAGAAATAAAACAATACTTGAAAAACAATGAAAATAGAGAAACAACATACCATTATCTGTGGAATGCAATGAGAGAGGTCTTAAGGTCAAAATATATAACAATAAAATGTCATATCAAGTAAACAGAATGAGCACAAAAAAAAACAATTTCATAGTACAACTGAAGCATATAGAAATAGAAGAACAAGTTAAATCCAAAGCTCATAGAAGAGAATAAATGGTAAAGATTGGAGCAGAAATTAATGCAAATGTACCTAGAAAACAATACAAAGAATTAATGAATCAAAAAGCTGTTTTTTGAGAGATTAAACAAAATTTACAAACCTCTGTATAATCTTATCAAGAAAAAAAATGAATTCATTCAGTAAGGACTGAAATGAAGTAAATTATCACAGACCCCATGGAAATACAAACATTCATGAATAAATAATTTGAAAACCTCTAGTCAGATGTTGTGGAAAACACAGATGAAAAAGACATATTTGTAGAACCATATGAACTACCAAGCTCAATCAATATGATATAACAATTTTGAACATCCCAATATCACCTATTGAAATTGAAAATATTTCTAAAATCTTACCAACAAGGAAAACTCATCTCCTCATGTGTTGATGGCTGAATTCTACAAGAAATTTGGGCAAGATTTGATGTCAATAACCCTTAAAATCTTTCTTGAAATTTAAAGGGAAAGAATCCTTCCAAAATCATTCCTGGAGGCTAGTATTACTCTGATTCCAAAACCAGAGAAAGAACCAACCAAAAAGGAGAACTATAGGCCAATCTAACTAATGAATATTGATGCAAATGTTCTCAGTGAAATATTGGCAAATAGAATGCAGCAAATCATTAAGAAGATTATACATCATGAACAAAAGGGATTCATTCCAGGAATGCAGGGATGATTTATCATATGCAAATCAGTAAATGTAATACACCACATCAACAGTGCCAAAAACAAAACCACATGGTCATCTCAATAGATGCAGAAAAAGCTTCCAATAAAGTCAATCACCTCTTCATTATAAAACCCTTCACATAATTGGAATACACAGTATCTAGCTCAGTCTCATAAAGGACATCTATGACAAACCAACAAGCAATTTAATACTAACCAGACAAAAACTAAAGGCTTTTACTTTAAAATCAGGAAAAAAACAAGGATATCTATTATCAGCAGTCCTATTCAATATAGTTCGGAAAAATTATCCAGAGTAATCAGACAAGAGGGAGAAATAAAAGGAATAAAGATAAGAAAGGAAGAAGTTTAATTATCACTATATTCAGATGACATGATACTATAAATAGAAGATGAATAAAACCCATTAAAAGATTACTACAGGTAATAAAAAATTCAGCATTGCAGCTGGACAGAAAGTCAATGCTCTAAAATCAATAGTATTCCTGTACATCAACAAAAAAAAAAATCACTTAGAGAGAAATTATCGAAATATTGCCTTCCACAATAGCACCTACAAAAATGAGATACTTAGGAATCAACCTAACCAAGAATGTAAAAAACCTGTAAGCTTAAAATTACACTACATTAAAAAGAGGAGATTGAAAAGGATATTAGAAAATGTAGGAAGAAGCAACATTGTGAAAATGGCCATACTCCCAAAACCGTTACACAGGTTTAATGCAATCTCACTAAAAATCCATTAACATACCTGACAGATCTAGAGAAATAACTCATAAAATTCATTTGGAAACAGAAGAATCCTAGAATAGCAAAGGCAATTTTGGGCAACAAAGGAAAACAGAAGGCATCACAATTTGTGACTTGAAAATTGTGATAATATCAGCACAGTAATGGAAATGAAATAGCCCTGAGGATCAATGGAACAGACTAAAAGATTCAAACACAACTACAAAGACACTCTGCCAGCTGATGTTTGACAAAAGGGCTAAACATTTTTACTGGAAGAAAGATATCCTGTGTGACAAACGGTGTTGGAAAAATTCGCTTTCCACATGCCGAAGACCCTTGCTTTCCACATTTTGAAAAACCATGCTTATCACCATGCACTAAAATAAAATCAAAATGGATAAATGATCTAAATAATAAACCAGAAACACTGAACCTCCTGGAAGACAAAGTAGATAGAAGTTTTGGAGACATAGGTGTAGTCAGAGAATTCATAAACAAAATGAAAATTGCATGGATTAAACTTCAAGGAATCAACAACTGGGACCTCATATTATTAAAGATTTTGCACTTCAGAAGAAATCACCAACAGAGTGAAAAGAAAACCCACACAAGGAGAAAAAAATTTTAACCAGCAACCCTTCAGACAAAGGACTTATGTTCAAAACATATAAAGTATTAAAAAATGTCAGTCCTCCAAAATTGAAAGACCATCTCCAAAAATGGTCATCCAAGATGAGCACACATTTCTCAATGGAGATATAAAAATGGCAAATAAATTCATGAAGAAGTATTCACCATCACTGGTTATTTGAGAAATTCAAATAAAAAATGCATTGAGATTTCATGTCAGACCAGAAACAATGGCTGCCATCAAGAAATCAACTGACAACAAGTGTTGGTGAGGCTATAGGGAAAAATAAACACATCTCCACTGTTACTGGGAGTATAGACTTGTGAAGCCACTATGGAAATCAGTACGGAGGATCCTGACAAGACTAGGATAGGAAGTTCTATTCAATCCCACTGTTCCCTTCCTGGGTATTTTCCCAGAAACACTAAAAAGATCATGTCTGTTCATGATATATAATATTCATATAATTTAAAATACAGTGATATAGGTGCACCAGTGCTTAGAGCAGCACAAGTTGTAATAGCGAAATATTCAAAACAATCAAAATGCTGATCAACCACACAGTTGCTGAAAAATATGTGGTGTTTTTATGTAATGGAAAACTACTGGGCTTTAAAAAATGACTTTGAGGCCTTTATATGTAAATGGAGACAACTGGAGAGTACACACATAAGTGAAATAAATAAGAATCATATAGATAAATATCCCATTGTTTCTATGGTGTAACAAGCAATAAAAACTGTAGGAGTAATAATATCCAAAAAGTTTAATAGTTATTCTTTAAAAAAGGGAAGGAAAGTTCTCTAAATGATATAACTGCATGTATGTTTCAGTGTGTAAACAGATAACTATATTCTTCAGTTTTTGTTGGATCATTGAACAGAATGATTTGCACTCTCATTGATTGATTGTCCAACTTTTATGCTGTAATTTTGTGACTGGAATAACTATTTGCAAGATGACAATATGTAATTAATCAATTAGTGATTTCTTAGTGTTAATTTTTAAATTATATATTATTTCTACCCTTTTTTCTGTTTTGATTTTATTTCTCTTTAAATACAAAATGCAAGAGATTATAAAAGTTAAAATAAATAAATAAATAAATAAATAGAAAAAAAGTAAGTAGAAAAAATTTGGGTCACACTGTAATTTAGATTTACATCAAAGTTTTAAAAATCTGTAAAGAAATCTGTTCTTTTTAAAGAAGCTAAGCCCTTAAATAGTTTCAGTTTTTTCAAACTGAAAATCCCTCTTAGGAGCAACATCAAAGTAATAATGATGCTATCAGTAGTATAATCAGACTTCTAAAAAGCAATTTTAATATATTTATCATGCAAAACTCACTTGTTTGTGCCAACTGTATGAAGCAAATGTGTTTACATAATTTGAAATACATTTGTTTTACTTTTTTGTTACTTTTTTCTTTTTTCTTTTTTTAAAGTTTTATTTAAAGTGAAAACAAACCAAAATAAAACAAAACTGAAAAAAGGGTAGCAACAATACCTAATTCCAAGGAAAAAAAAGAAAAGAACAAAAAAACACTAAAAAAATCTTTACTTGATAACTTGCATACTGTCATCTGAGGCATAGTTGTTCATGTTACAAAATTAAAACATTCAAAGTACACATTCAAACAATTTTTTTTCTGTCACTACTTTGTTTAAGCCATTAGGCAGTGACATTGAATGCAATTAGGTTGAAAAAAATGAACATTTTTAGTTGACTATTAATTAAACAAGGTCATACCATATAATTCTGATTTTGTTAATTTTTCTACTTTTCTATACCATGAGTTACTTTCAAATTTCCACTATTTTTGTATTTGATTCATATGACATGCAGGCATCATACAATGAATTTTGATAATCTGGCACAGCAATATTGATTTAATTATAAATGAAGAGAAACTATCTTGTGTATACTTACAGTTAGTTTCTCTTAGTTCATAGAAAAGAAAAATATGTGCTAATATTGTTTGCACAATACCCTATGTCTGTATCTTGTACTCTGAGTAACTACTATGAAGATAACAATACATAGTGTATTAATTATTGTCACTCTTCTAATGCTCTGGTTTTAAACTTTGCTTAATTGCTATCTTTTCTCACTAAAATAAAAAATAATAAATTAAGAAATATAAAAAAAAATTGGTATGTATTAAGATAGAACATAGGCCTGACAGGAACTCAAATGCCTTTAAGTGATACCTTGTTAAAGAGTGAGATGATGATAAGTAAACAATTCATCTTGTCACCATTTTTAATTCCTACATTTAACAAGGACTTAGTGCATAGATGTTATGCCTGTGTGTGTGCATGTATGTGTTTAAGAAACATTGAACAGATCTCTGGCTAGGTTAATAAACTTTTACTTTAGTGTAATTTCTAGCTCCTACAAATATTGTGTTTATTTTCACTAAAGTTTTGAGATTTCAAAAATTGAAGCACTATGCACTATGCATCCTCTATATTTAAACATTTGTTTTCAAAATCTGTTCCCAAACATCATTTCTTTCAGTGTATTGAAACACAAAAGATTGAAGTAATTTGATACAAAGGAAAAAATGCAGACGTGTGCCATGTTAGAATGTAGAGTGCTGGGAAACCAATGAAAAAGCCCACCTCCCTGGTAAACAGCCATAGCTTGGGCAATCTGTGGCAGCCTCGGGGGAAGAAACATGCTGCATCTCCTGAGAACCATACCATGTTGAAACTTAGGGCACTGGAAAACCAAGCAACCAGCTTACTTCCCTAGTAAGCAGCCATGGCTCAGGCAAGCAGCGGCCACCACAGGGAGAGAACCACCAAAGTGTCTCCCAAGATTGGCAGCATGTTGGAACTTAGGGCTCCAAATGATTGAAAATGAATCAATCAGTTTGCCTCCCTGGTAAGCAGCCATGTCTTGAGCAATCTCCAGCCACCCCAAGGAGAAAATTACCCTGCGTCTCCTGAGATCTATGCCATGTTGGTATATAGGGCACTGGGAAAGCAAGCAACAAGCTTTCCTCCATGGGAAGCAGTCATGACTAGGGCAAGTTGCAGCCACCCCAGGAGAAGAACCACCCCATGTCTCCTGAGATCTGTGTTATGTTGGAAATTAGGGTGCTGGGAAACCAAGCAACTGCTCGGCTCCATGGGTAGCAGCCATGAGCCTACCCATTGTGTGGGCTGAAAATCAAATATCCCATCCCCCCATTAACAAATGGGAGCCAGAGATCTGAGCATCTTTTGGAAGGTTGACCACATGACATTTAGAAAATATGGGGAATTTCTTTGTACTATCTCTCTGAAGGCAAGAATTGT
Organism: Dolichotis patagonum; assembly: GCA_004027295.1. Classification (NCBI taxonomy): domain Eukaryota; kingdom Metazoa; phylum Chordata; class Mammalia; order Rodentia; family Caviidae; genus Dolichotis; species Dolichotis patagonum. The sequence continues at coordinate 34,952 of PVJX010015603.1, forward strand.
CATCATTGCTTTGGTTTGTTCCAATTAATCACATTACTCTATTCAATATTCTGTTTTGATAAGTTCCATAATGTTCTGTATTACATTTGATTTTGCTATACCTGATTGAAAGAACAACTATTGTGAAGATAATGAGATATACTATGGTACCTATTAATGTTATCCCAGGAACCTGCTGTGAAATTCAGTACCAATTTAACTGCAGTCTCTATTGGTTTTGTTCTGCCTTGTTATGTTGTATTTTACTACCTTCAAATTAATAAAAAATAAATATAATTAAATAAAAATTCAGGTACAAAAATCCCATAATATGTGGGATGTAATGAAAGCAATCCAGGAGGGAATTCACCTATAGAGGTGAATTCTCACATCAGTAAAACTGAACAAACAGAAATAAAAAACCTAATGTAACACTTCTATGAAAAGAACAGCAAGTCAAGTCCAAAGCCCATAAAAGGCAGGAAAGTATAAAGAAAAGAGCAGATATTCACATGATGAAGACTAAGTAAAGAACAGTAAAAATCAGTAAATGAAAATGTTGTTTCTTTGAAAGAATAAATAAATTGACAAACCCATAGTCATCTTTATTAAAAAAAGGAAAGAAAATACTCAACTCATGTAATGTGGAATAAAAAAGTGAAATCACTGCATATCCTGCAGTATTTGAGAAGACAATAAATACCTACTACAAAGAATTTTATTCAGTAGAAATAAAACACACAAAAATAGACAGATTTGTAAATACATATGAGCTAACAGAGGAGAATCAAGGTAATATAAAATTGTGAATAACCCAATATCAGTTCATGAAAGTGAAAACAACATTATAAAATTACTAACAAAGAGAAGCCAATGTCCTTTTGCAATCATGACTGAAATCTAAAATAAATTCAAAGCTATAGTACCAATCATCCACAAAATCTTTCATGAAATTGAAAAGGAAGAAATACTCTCAAATTCATCCCTTAAAGCAAGCAATACCCTGATAACAAAATGGGAGAAAGATCACACTAACAAACCGAATTATTGGCCAATCTCCCTAATCAACATAGATGTAAAAATTCTCAATAAGACACTTGCAAACATAATGACACAAATCATCAAGAAGCTTATACACAATGGCAATGTGGGATTCACCCAAGGAATTCAGGGATGGTGAAACATATATAAATTAACAAATGGAAAAAAACATAACAACAAAGACAAATAGAGAAACCACATGATCATCTAACAAGATAAAGAGGAAAGCTTTTGGTAGAGTCCAGCACTCATCCATCATATAAACTATACAGAAAATCAGAATATCTGGTCTTTATCTCAATCTGATAAAAGCCATCTATGACAAAGAAACACCTAACAGCATACTAAATGTGAAAAAAAACTGAGGCATTTCAAGATAAGAGTAGGGGCAAGCCAAGGGTATCCACTACCAACACTACTATTTAGTAAAGATCTGGGAAAACTTGCCAGATCAATTAGACAAGAGAGAATCATAAAAGGAATAAGGTTAGGAAAAGAAGAAGATAAAATATCATTATTTGTTGAAGACATGATAGTCTATATTGAAGACACAAAATACTACACTGAAACACATAAGGAATTAATAACCAAATTCAGTAACATAAGTGGATACAAAATCAACAATGAAAAATCAATATCATAATGTATCCTAAGAATAAACTGACTCAGAAAACATTGGTGAAGCAACACATTTTACCATATCATCCAAAATAAGTGAAATACGAATCAGTTTAACAATAGGAGTAAAATATATACACATTTAAATTTACATCACTCTGAAAAAGGAAATCAAAGAGAATATCAGCAAATAGAAATATATTCCTTGCTCACAGAAAGGAAAAACAAAATTGTGAAAATGTGTACTCTCCCAAACTGTTTTACAGGTTTAGTGCAATCCCAATAAAAATACCTCACAGATCTAGAGAAAATGTTTTTAAAATTCATTTGGATACACAGGAGACCTAGAATAGCAGAAGCAGGTCTGGGCAACAAAGCAATTCAGGAGGCATCACAATTCCGGTATTGAAATTATATAGCAAATCTACTGTGATAAAATCAACATGGTAGTGGAAAAAAAACAGACCTGAGGCCCAACTGGCCATATGAGGTGATGCAGACACAATTCCAAATGCAGTCAACCTACTTATCTTTGAGAAAGACACCAAATATTTCCAACAGAATAAAGACAGCCTCTTTACCAAATGGTGCTGGAAAAACTCACGTTTCACATGTGGAATATTAAATCTATTGGTTAATCAATTTTGCATGACTTTATCTTATAATCTGGGCAAATGCTTTGAAGGCAAAAACAAAATATATTAACCATTTTTAATTTCCTGTTACTCTATTTTGAAATTCTGCATCATTGTTTTTAATTTCCTCTCTTTAAAATAAGAGACACTTCCAATGTTTTAACTTTCTTTTATTAGATCACAATTCTTCATGGTTCCACCACTGCCCAGTAGTATCATGGACTGGTCACCAAACTTTTGATATATGAGCATTTCTTTGAAGGGTACTTCTCTAAAATTCACTACTTCCTTTCATAGCCAATAATTCTGACTAAAAATCTTTCACAGGTTGTTTTTTTGCATACTTTCAGCTTGGTCCTAACTAGAAACTCTATCTGCTTTGTTTGCTTCTTGTCATAAATCCTGGCCTATAATATATTTGAGGAATTACTTGGCTGTGCAAATGCCAATCACTGTGAAAACTCCTCATAAGTTTTGGCTCCTGTTTCAGTCCAGAAAGGAGTTTAGTAAGCGTGAATAATGTCATTTGCAGTCTGTCAGTGACCAAAGGGAACCATGGTATCCCTTGATGCCATGGCAAGAATATCAGAGGAAATAGTGGGTGAAGGGTAAAATGATTTTGTTAAAATTGAAATATTCCTTTTTCAATGTGATGTATGTTTTTTTATATACTACATGTGTGAGGATTTGTGAAATACATGAGAATTACTAATTTTGCTACTAAGTTTATAAGGTTAATTTAAGGTAAACTTGTTTCTAATATTTGTCTTAATTTCTAGTGGCTGCAGTAAAATTTATCACAAATTTGATGGATTAGAATCGTGCCAATTTATTTCTCATGGATCAATATACTACAAGTACAAAGTAAAATATTATCAATATTAGATACTTCTAGACATTCTAAGAAATCATTCTCCACCTCTCTTAGCTTCTGGTGCTTGTCTGAAATCTTTGGCATGTTTTTAGGTTTTCATTTTTAATTTTTTTTAGTTTTAAGAGAATCAAATCAAGTCAAATCAAATAGAATTGAATCAATTGAAACAAAACAATGGACATTTTACATGACTTCAATAAAAGGTAAAAGGAAATCAGCAATAGCTACAAAAATGCCACTTATTATCATCAAAATTACTGCCCATACCATCAGGCAAATTATTATCAAACAAAATAGTATAGAACAAAACAAATAAAAACAAAGCAATGGAAACAATCCAGGACTTCAAGACAACAGAAGAGTAAAACAAACATAGTTACCATAATGCCTCTTGTTATAGAATACAATACAAATAATTAGATAAAATCAATCAAAGTAAAACAATAAAAGCAATACTGTTCTTCAAAACAAGTTAGTCAGCAATTAATAATGGTTATAATTATATATTTTGTTATCTTTAAAATAGCTGACTGTGTCATCAAATATCATAACTTTAGGCAAACCAAAAAAGAATAAATCAAAACTGAAAAACCAGTCAATAGAAAACATGCTTGAAATCATGTTAATATGTTAACAATGGCTTCCTCCCCTTTCACTTTCACAATATATACTGGGAATTCTTGAGCCCACTAACTCTTTTAGTTTTTTTTTTAATGCAAGGAAGACAGTACAGTATTTGCCCATGTGACTCTGAACCATTTCACCCATGAGCACCATCTCAAATTGTATCCATTTAGCTTCAAGTGCCTCGAAGCTTTCTTTCTTTTTTGCTGAGTTGCTTTCAATTATATAAAAATGTCATGTTTTTCTTGTCCACTATGAAGCGGGTGGGCAAGATACTCACACTTCTGTCTGGTTCCCTGTCACATAGAACATTGTTCTCTCTCCATTGATTTTCATTCTATGAACCACTTTTGTAATTAAATGTGTTTCTTGTATTGGTGAATTAAGGTCATCTACATTAATCTTTAAGGACAACTTGCACTGCCTTGTCTCTGCCATGCTATTTTCCTCCTGTTGGCTACCTGCATATCCTCTCCATTCAATTGTGTGCTCCACTGGGTGATCTCACTCTGCTGCTGTTCCTGGAACTCTGGTCTTTTTTATCTCGATCTATGATGTCCTTCAGTATTCTTCATAGGGTTGAAGTGGTAGTTATGAGGGCCTTCATTTGTTCTTTGTCATGGAAGTATCTTGTTTCTCCATTAATTTTGAAAGATAGTTTTGCAGGTTACATCAATCTGGGTTGGAAGTTTTTTTTCTTTTAGGACTTGAAATGATTCACTTCAAGCTCTTTTTGACTTGATGGATTGGGTTGATCAATCTGTCATTATTCTGAGAGCCTTTCCTTTGTAAGTGTTTCTTTTCTCTAACAGTTTTTAATATTGTATTTTTGTTTTAAATTCTGGAAACTTGATTATTATATGTTTGTGTGTGGATATATTTTGGTTATTCCTAGCTGGATTTCTATGTGCCTCACTTATATGAATGTCATTTTCTTTTCCTATGCTTGGGATTCTTTGTAAAATTATTTCTGTAAGTGACTTTTAATGCAATTTGTGTTGACCACTGCTTTGTCACTGACACCTACTATTCTTAAGCTATATTTCTTTGGCTTTCTTGCAGCCATTGAATTTTTACTTCCTGGTACCTTGTTATTTTTGAAAGATCTTTCCTTTCATGATCACAAGTTGCAAACCTGTCTTCAAGATTTGAATGTCTATCTTTAGATTCTTTCAAATTGTTTTGCAGGTTTCAATGGAGTTTTTACTTTCGCAGATGCATCTTAGAATCTGTTTCAAGGATTCTAAATGTTTTCTTATATTTTTGTTTCAAGATTTCCCTCATTTTCCTATGTTCCTCATTTTTTTTTAAATCTTAGTCTTATTAAAGGTGCTTAGCAATTCTTTTATGACGTTTTTGACTTATTCTTTCACCTGAGAGAGTATTCCTGTTCTACTTTGTTTTATAGGCTCATGAAGTTGTTTCTTCAGTTTTGATTACTTCAGCAATTTCAGCTGTGTTAAGCCCAATCTCTACCATATTTAGTCTCCTGTGTTGCTCTGCTTGGATTGGAGGCTAGAGACTGTTTTTTGTTTCTTTGTCTTGACGTATTTCTGGGTTCTTCCTGACAAGTGCGTAGTGGGTTTTCAGGGCACTTCCTGAATTGGCTAAACTTTCTCTGAAATGAGACAGTTTGGTTTTTCTAGCCAGTGCTGGTTATGGGTATCTGTTGGTGACTATTGAGTGCACTAGTGCACTATTGACACATTTCCTAGGCTGCATTTTGTCCCAAATGGCCATTGGGGTGCATGTGTGGGTGGAGATCGCCTCCAGATCATGCTGTTTACCATCAGAGAACTTCCACCATGCTCGCTGAAATTTTCATGTTTTGTGGCTCAGTCCAAGTATTTCCCACCAGTCTGTACACAGATAGGAGCTTCTTAAGAATGGTGGGAGCAGTTATGGTTCCAGGCTTATCTGGCCTGACCCCAAAATGGCAGACAGCCGACACTCTCTCTCAACAGAGGACTGTGTCCCATGCATTCACCACCGTTCAGTGTGGTCCTCCATATCTTCCATGCCCCTCCACTGCAGAGGCCTCTAGTGTTGATAACCACCACTGTCAGCATGACCATGCATCCCCAGGTTCAAGAAACCCCTCTTGCACCTTGGGTTTGGCTACAGGTAAGAGAGCTACCAGCCAACACCTTTTTCTTCATTTTTCTTTTTACTCTTTCTGTGGGCTTCAGTTCTCACTTTAAGCTCCTCCTTCATCCAGAGGACTCACTTCCTTCCTTCTTGTCTTCCGCACACTGCTACATTCCAGCATCTGGACTGTGCATTTTGGAGAGGCTCTTTAATCTGCTGTTACTGTTCTATCTTCTCCCATGCTTTTTTTTTAATCTTTGGCAGAATAAGTTGAATCTGTGCTTCTGTCTTCACATAGTATTAATCTCCTGTCTTTTATTTCTGTCGTTGTGTCTCTCAGTATCATTTATAATTACACCAGCCATTAGATATAGTGTCCACCCTAAATCCAGGATGATGTAACTTTTAGATTGTTCAGTAATTATGTCTGCAAACAACTTATTGCTAAGAATGTTCTCTGGTTGGATATGAGTTTCTGGGAGACATTTTTCATTATATATGTTGTTTTTAAACTTTCTTTTAAGGTAAAATTGACACAGAACAACAAGACAGAAATTTTACAAAGAGAGGTTTAAAATATAAGATTTTCCTATCTGGAATTTTATTTAGTGACAGAATATAAACTCAGAGTGGCCTGGGCTGTTTGGATCGAAAGTCTGCACAGACCTGCATCTCGGAGGGACTCTTTGGGGCTGGTAGGCCGGCCCTTCATCCACAAGGAACTGCCTTGAGATTGGCATCTGGGCCAGGTCTGTTTGGGCCTGTAGCCCCACCCTTGACCCCCAAGAAGTCTCCCAGAAAGCAGCATCTCAGGCTGTCTCCTTGGAACCCGAAACTCTCGGACCCGTAGAGTGGAGTGGGCTGTTTGGATCAAAAGTCTGCGCAGACCTGCATCTTGGCACGACTCTTTGGGACTGGTAAGAACGCCCTTCATCTGCAGGGAACTGCCTGGAGATCGGCATCTGGGCAGGGTCTGTTTGGGCCCATAGCACCATACTTCACGCCCAGGAAGTCTCCCAGAAAGCAGCATCTCGGCCGAACTCTTTGGGACCCGAAAATCTCGGACCCGCAGAATGGCCCGGGCTGTTTGAATTGGGAATATTGTGGAGACTGGCATCTTGGCCAGGTCTGTTTGGGATCGGGGACTTCAGAAACCAACATTCTGGCCTGACTCTTTGGGACCTGTAGGCCCTTCACTTGCAGGGAACCTCCTGGAGACCTGCCTGGGACAAGGCACGGAGGCCTGGCCTGCCTGAGTGGGGTGGCCACACTCAGCATTTGCCTTACAACTTAGGAATCCAGGAGCCCACAGAGGGGAGTTAGGACCCTGTGAGGAAGCCAGGAGCCTGTGGGGGAGCCACTGCCCCTCCAGGAAC
>PVJX010015604.1:0-42186 GCA_004027295.1 Dolichotis patagonum
TTCCTGCTTCTTCATTCACATGCTTTATTCTTAAGTTATAGATCCTCTTGTCATCTTCCAGTCTTTGTATCTTTACTGCCTGCTCCCTTGTTATTTTTAAGAGATCTTCCCTTTCATGACCCCACATTGCAAGCCTGTGTTCAATTTTTGATAGTCTATCTTTGGTTTCTTTCAAGCAGTTTTGCCAGCTTTCTATCAAATCTTTGGTTTCCTGATAATCTCTTTGAATCTGATTCATAAATTCTAAGTTTTTTCTGAATTCCTGATTAAATTTTTCTTTCCATTTGTGTTCCTCCATTCTTCTGTCTGTGTCTTCTTGAGAGGTGCCCAGTCCTTCTTTTATTAATCTACTTATCACTTATTTAATTTGAATTAATATTTCAGTTTTGGTCCCGCTTACGAGGTCCTGAAGATATCTCTTTATGTCCGCTAACGCTGTGTTTGATGTTGCATTTTTGCTGCCCTCAGTCTCTTTTGTATTTGCCTCTCCTGGATCAATGTTCTCAGGGTTGGGGGCTGGGAGTGTTTTCTTATTTCTCCCTTTCATCATGTTTTTGGTTCCTTCCATACAAGTGTACAGTGTAATGCCCAGACCCTTTTCTTGTTGTTTAAGGCTCCTCTAGAGGGCGCAGGCTAGGAGCTTTAGCTCTCTTCAATAGGTTATCAGAGATTAGAGTTCACCCACAGGCATTATACACTACCTCTTCCCTTCTGGGCCAGTCAACCTTTGCAGGCCTTCACTGCATCAGTGTGCACTGATCTCAGGGAAGTAACTGGGTCCCCGCCAGGGGCGTGGCCTAGTTCAAGCAGATTCCACCAATCCGCTCAGCGAGGGGAGTAACCAGCTGAAGCCACTTCCTTATGGAGTTAGGGCTGTCCTGCCCAAATCCAACATGTTGTCCAGTCGGTTTCCCCTTTCCCGTGGGAGGGTCTTATTCCCATCACTCACCGTGTCCCCGCGAACTGCTGGACTGCCAGACCTTGGACTTCAGCGCGGCTGTGGTGGGAATCCACGGTGCCTCTGGGTGGGTCGTGTGCAGAGCCGGTCCCAGCGAGCTGCACGTAGGGCTGTTCAGCTCCGCGCTCCGGCAGCTCAAGCCAGTTGCTTCGGCGTGGATCGCTTGTTCAGGTCGGGCGGGATTCAGCCATCTCGAGGAGGATGCCGTGCTCGCTGATCTTATCTTCACTAATAGTAGCCCCAGGACCTCATATTCCAGCAGGTTTTTGCACTTTAGTTACTTTCTGGGTTGTGAGAGTCTATCTCTCTTTGTTCGGGTCTCTCCAGGGTGTTTTATTCTGGCATTTGAGCTGTCTCTCTCAGAGAGGGTCTCTCTCCTGCTACCTACCAGTCCGCCATCTTCTAACTTCTCCCGACACCATTTATTAAAGAGGCTATCCTTCTTCCAGTGAACATGTTTAGCTCCTTTGTCAAATACCAGGTGGCTGAATGTCTTTGTACTTATACTTGCATCTTCTAATGTGTTCCACTGATCCTCTGGTCTATTTCTTTGCCAGTACCATGCTGATTTTATCACTGTGGCTTTGTAGTACAGTTTCAAGTCAGGAATTGAGATGCCTTCTGTCCTGCCATTATTGCCCAGAATTGCCTTTGCTATTCTAGGTTTATTCTGTTTCCAAATGAATTTTAGAAGTGTTTTCTCTAGTTCTGTGAGGTATGTCAATGGTATTTTGATTGGGATTGTGTTAAATCTGTATAACAGTTTTGGGAGTATGGCCATTTTCACAATGTTGGTTCTTCCTAGCCAAGAGCAAGGAAAACTCTTCCATTTTCTAATATCCTCTTCAATCTCCTTTTTTAGCATAGTATAATCACTCTTAAGATTTTGGGCTGATAAACTGATAGTGTAGATTGCCATTTCGTGATAGGGAGACAATATTGAGAAAGCAAATTTTTTTATTCATTGTGTTGGTAGTAGGTTTTCAATTTTCTTTTAAAAGATGTTAAGATTGAGATGCATATTACATAGCCAAGAGGAGACAATAATTAGATAGTTAGGTCTAGGTTAAGCTTAATATATTATTAATGTCTGAATCTCTTTTCAAAGCTATGAAATGTATGTGCCAGTAGGCCAAGTCCAAAGAGTTCTATTTGGTCTGACTTTGGCTATTTTTTGTATAAAGAAATTTTATTGGAGTATGTAAAGCATCATATAACCTGAACCAGTAGCAGAGGAATCAACAGTAACTCAAGAGAACCAGGAAGGAAGCCAAGTGCCTGTCTTTGAGCCAGCTAGAACATGGACTGGGGAGAACCAGGAAGCAAGCTCAGTCCCCACCTGTGAGCCAGCCAGAGAGTGGACCGGGGAGAACCAGGAATTCAGCTAAGCCTCTGCCTGTGAGCCTGCCAGCACATGGGCTGGGAAAAGAAGAACAGCTCTCCACCCCACCCCAACCAGGAGCAACTGGCTGATTCGGAGGAACTATATTGTTTGATTGACTTCTCAAGCCTAAAGCCAGTAGTCTGAGCAACTATTTAGAGGACAATATGCAATAAAGTAACTATTGTAGATTTCCTACTGTCTTATCACTGTTTTGATTCATTGTATTGTTGTTCTCTTCTCTTTAAAATTAAATTTTATAAGTTTAAAAACTTTAAAATAAAAGCTAGACAGAGGGGATTCTATATGCAATCTTATAGGAAGAAAGTATTGCTACCTCAAGGAACTAAATGGATGCTCCTGGATATGCTGTCAACCACAAACTCAAGTAAACAATATGCTACACACTCTAAGAATATGCCACTGTGACAAATACTTAGTATCTGAGTCATGTGATCACCTCTTCAGAGACTATGTATGATTTCTCCCCTTAAAAAACAAAACAAAACAACAAAAACAAAAGAACAATAATTCAGGCTCCTTCCTGTTCTAGGAAACATAGACTAAAATATCCATTCTGATGGTCCTCCAAAGATACCAATGTCCTAATTCCTGGACCTTTGGAACATGTTAGCTTATGTGGAATAGGAGAATTAAGGTTGCAGAAGCAATAAGGAACTAACACAAAAAGACAAAACAAAGGCTGTCTTCTAACTGGTATACTTACTCAAACGCTGGCAGCTGTTTCTTGCAGCATCTTGCCCAAGGGCCCAAACCCTGAGAGTCAAATTCCATATCCTGTGACGTATAAATTCTAGGGGCCAAAAGTCTTATTTTCCCCAAGTTCATCTCTCTGCTCCACATGCTCCACATAGAAAGGTTAAGCATTCTTTCTGCAGTAATGTAGTACAGGTAACTGGCTAGATTTTGCTGAGCCATCTCTTCGCAATACTCTTTAGGGTGCTTGGAGTTTTCAGACACTATTGTCTTAAGTTTCATGACTTCATTCAAAACTCTGAGACAAGAGAAGTAACTTTATTTAGTATCCTGTACATTTTACCTGGAATTAATTGTTTCAGTCTGTAAGTTGTAATACTGAAAACATTTTCTAACCACTGCCACTCCCCTACTCCACCTAATGTTTCTTTGTATTGATAATTCTATCTCACCTGGGCATATACTTAGCAGTTATGAAGTCATGGAATGGCTGAAATAATGAGTGGATGTGAAGAAAAGTCAGATGATAGTTGCAAACTTCCTCAGCAGACAGGGAAGAATGTGAGAATAACAAAGCTCAAGAAAAACAGCTGTTAAAGCAGAAAACTATCTTGAAAGAGCAAATGATATTTTGAAAGAACTGAGAATAAGTTATACTCAGGATTTTGAATAGGTAATTATGGGTTTTATTTATCTGAGAAGATGAAAAAAATGCATGTTTATTTCTCTGATTTACTGAATCCAAACAGTTAATTTGCCATTTTTGCATATCAAAGATGACTATAACTTTGTCTTATAAATATAGTCTAATTTGAAAATAAAATTCTTGAATGTTATTTTGGCTTAGATATGTATTTTTTGTTCCCTGTTATTTCTCAAAGTATGAAATGAGAATCTTGATGCCACTCAGTGTTTCCCTTAGCTGCAGGAGGTAATTTATGTCAGCAGTTATCAGATTAGGACACAAAAACTTGGTCTGTACAATGCCATTCTTTTACTTAATTGCAGGTTTTCGTGCTCAAATTGTATCCTGTAGTCTACCTGACAGGAATGTGTAAGCACAAGTGTTCTTGCATGAGTTTTCTCGGAAATGCAAAGTTTATAGATGAAATATCTCAAACCTTTAGTCAGTTTTGCGATAGACTGCTTGCCAGTAATGATTTGGCCTGTGAAGTATGGGCAGTAAACAGCATCCCAGGTGACTTCGGAGCAGTCTGACTCATAATTGTCCATGCTTAAATACTTGAACATCCATTAACTTATTACCATTTCATTTCAATTGCTCCAAGAAAGATTTGTTTGAATTAGCACTTGTGCTGGGAGTCACAACTTAATGGTTGAGTGAAGTAGATCTGGTTGTAATAATATTTTTATAGTTAACTGAGCTTTCAAAATAATGTGGTTTTAAAATTTTTATATTATATTTTATGGGCATTTTGTGAATGTTGGTGGAATATATCTAGGCATATGAACTGAACCATACTTAGTATAAGTAAAAAGACTGGAAGATAAGGGTTCCAGACCTCCTTTCACTGTAACTCTGACCTTAGCCAATCACTTTTTTTTTACCCTTGCCCCATTTTCTCATGTAAAAAATAGGAAAGGTATTTTGAATACTTCTGAGATCCTTTCTGGTGTTAATATTAAGTATGCCATTTTGGAGGTGGGTGCCCATGGCTGGTTCTCTTCCTCCCACCTTTCTTTCCTCAGTGCCTTCCATAGATAATTACCGAGCATTTATTTAGTAGTTTCAGGCATTGTTCTGGTTGCTAAGCACAGAAAGGGAAGTGAAGCATCAAATGTGCTACCTTCTTTGAGGTCATCTTCTAATGTGGAAACCATTAATAATAAACAAGGTACTTTCAGATAAGGTACAAGCTATGAGCACATGATCAAGTTAGGGCAACCACGGAGTACTGAGCTGGGGAGGAGAAAATTCCTTTAAGTGTTAGGTATGACCTCTCTATGGAGGTGACATCAAAACCTTTTTTTTTTTGGTACCAGAGGTCAAACTCATGACCTCGCACTTGACAGGCAGGTGCTTGTGCCACTAAGCTAAATCCCTGCATAAAAACCATTTTATTGAGCTATAATTTACATATAACAAAATAGATTTCAAGCACACAGGCAATATATTTTAACAAGAGAAGCAATCATCATCCCAGTGGAGAGAGTTCCCTCATGCCCCTTCCTCAGTCCTGCCCTCCCACTAATCTAATTTCCCCTAAAATAGGTTAGTGGTTGTTACCTGTTGCAAACTTTCATAGAAATAAAATCGTTGAACAGGAAATCTTTTGTGTCTAATATCTTTAACTAAACATAACTCCTAGGATGTTCTCCATATGATATTTTATTATAACAATAATTAACAATTTTTGAGTGCCAGTCACTTTTTAAGTGTTTTATATATAATGACTCATTTAATACGGTAGCTCACTGAGTCAGTACTGTTATTATCCTTTCTTTACTGGTGAGAACAAAGGCAAAGAGAGGTCATTGGCTGGGCTGTGTAAGCACTGCTGAGTTCCTCAGTCCATACTTGCCCATCTGTGCTGTACTGGCTTCACAACTGAGAAGCAGCCAGCCATGTACAGACCTACAGGACGAATGTTCAAGGCTGAGGAGCAAATGCCAGCAAATACAGGAAAGAGCTTGGTAAGTGCAGACGCTCTGGCACATTCAGATATAGATTGTGAGAGAAAATGTTAGATAAGTTGACAGAGAAGAGCCCCAGGATCCTTGGCCCTAGAAATTGGAAAGGATTCTGGAATCTATTCTGTTTACAGTGGGGACTATCTCATGACCTTTGAAGTGGGATGTCTTTGGAAGATTGTTTTTATTTTAACTGCAGTAAAATCTACATAACATGAAATTTACCTTTTAATGTATATAGTTCAGTACCATGATGTCCCTTTAACATTCGTGCAAAGATAGTATAATATTGCAATTAGGATGCTGACATCGTTACAGTGGAGTTCCAGAACATTTCTGTCCCTCCATGTATCCCCATATTGCCCTTTTATTGCTTTATACTTTCTGTCTCACTCACTCCCAAAACCCTGGAAGTCTCTGCTGTGGTTTGTTTGCTTGCTTCTATAATTTTGTAATTTCAAGAATGTACACAGTATGCGTTGTTTTTAAAATTGCCTTGTGTAATCCTTGTTCATCAAGATTACTGAATCTGTCAGTACTTGATTCCTTGTTGTTGTGTAGTATTCCTTTCACATGGATGTACTGCAGCTTGTATAGTTGTCCTGTTGAAAGATATCTGAGTTGTACCCAGTTTGGGCTATTATTAATAAAACTGATATAACCATTGTTGTACAGGTGTTTGTCGTGCATAAGACTTCATTTCTCTGGGATTAATGCCCAGGAGTACAGTGAATGAGCTATGTATGGTAGTTAAATGTTTGGCTTCTAAATTTTAGGTTTTGTTTTTTCTTTTTTTTTCAAGTCCGTTTTATTCAAACATAAAAAGAAATAAAAAAAAGAAGAGGAAAAACTACAATAAAATTTCAAAGCACATCAATCAGGGGGTAACAATGGTACATACATTGTGCATTGTCATCCCCAAATCACTCATCCAGAGCACAAGACATTTTCTTTCAATTGTCTAAACAATTCCAGTACAAATCTTGAGAGAGATTATTTCTGATTTCATTTTTTTCAGAGCCTCATTAAATTGCTTTGCTGTTACTCCTTTGGAGAGACCTGGTGGGGGGCTTTCAGATTGTCCCACCTCATTTCCCCCTGGCTTTGCCTTTGGTGAACTGGATGTCTGGGGTTGTATCTCGTTTAAGTGTCTGGTCATTTCTTTTTTTTTGGTTTAATTTCTGGGTTGTGCTTGTAAGTTGTCTATGGTGGCTTGCTTTATTGGTGATATTTAGGACACTTAGGTGATGATTACTTCTTGGAAGGATCTTCCAGGTGTAGCTGGTTTTAGGGGTTTGAGTCTGTTGGAAGATCTTACCTCTTTAGTTTGTTGGAGATGAGAAGTTGTTTGCTTGGCCTAGACCCTGATTTTTTGGCACTGTATCACAGTATTTTCTGTGACCCTTAGTTATTCTTAGTCATGGATTATCAGGGCCAACAGCTGTTTAGAACAATTATGTCAATTGTGGCTATATTGGTATCAGTAGCATCAAACACAGCCTATAAAACAACAAACTGACCTATCCCTTAATTTGCAACTTTTAACCATATGAACTAGATTTGTGATTATATAACAAAATGTAAAACAAACCAGATAATTATATGCAGCATGTAAGTCCATAAAGTGCTAATTTTTCCTTCAGGGGTTAAAATTTAAAATTTAAAATGGATTAAGAAAAAATAGAGAAATGAGAAAATAAAAAGAGATTAGAAGTAAGGGTGGAGGACAAAAATGGATCCCACTAACTTGAGAAAACTGGTGCAGAAGAATGAATGCAAAGAAAGGAAGAGATAAACAGTAGAACAGAACAGAACCACACCCACAAAGAGGTTAGGAACTACTGTCACCCTCATTTAAAAAAAAAAAAAAACACTGAAAGAGAAAGAAAAATTTTAAAAAACTGAATAAAACAAGCAAAACAAACAAGAAAAAAAAATCAAATAGTCTGCTTCCAGGATTCTTTCTAGGTTTGCTAGCAGACAGCCTGTAGAGATAGCGTCCCAAATTGTGCCACTCTATCCCAGCAAGCCAACCATTGCTTTATGGTGGAGTAGTCAGTAACCGTAGGAGGCCTACTCCAAGACCAGACTCATTTGACTTGCTTCAGTCCAAGCAGTTTCCACAGGTCTGAACCCAGCTAGGTGTTGCTGGAGGAAGCTGGCAGAAGTTCTGGTTCCAGGCATATCCGGCTGACTCCAAAATGGTTACTGGCTAATCGCTATCTCCTGTGGGAGGACCAAGTCCTCTGCACTTACTGCCAGCCAGTGTAGTCCTCCAGGTCTACTGCTCCTCTCCACTGCCATGTCTCTGGGGTCGCCAGCCACCACCATCACCATAAGTGTGCATCCCCAAGTTCCAACAGCTGCTGTCCCTTAGTGAGTCCAGTTCTGGGTATAGGTGCAGCCAGCTACTGCCTTCTTCATTAAGCTTTTCTTTTTACTGTCTCTATGAGCTTCAGTTCATACTTAAGTTCATTCTTCCTGGGTCCAGGGGACCCACTTTCTTCCTTCTTGTCCACCTCATGATGCTCTATTCCAGCATCTCAATAGTGACTCTCAGAGAGGCTGTTTTCTCTGCTACTTACTGTTCCACCATCTTCCCAGAAGACTAGGTTTGTTTTTTCAAAAATGTGAACCTATTTTCTGTAGTACCTGTGCCATTTTACACTTCTACCAACAATGTTAGAATGGTTTACTTTCTCTGCTTCCTGGGAAACCTTTGATGTTGTCCCTATTTTTTACTTCAACCATGGCAATTAGTGTTTAATATTTCACAGGGTTTTTAATATTTGTTTCCTATAGTTACTGATGTTAGACATGTTTTCACATTGAAATTTTTTTTTTCTTTTCAGTACCAAGGACTGCACTCATGACCTCATGCTTGCCAGGCAGGAGCTTGTGCTGCTGAGCTAAATCTCTAGCCCCCCAACCCCATTGTGAACTTTTGAGACAAGGTCTCACTATGTAGTTCAGGCTGGCCTTGAATTTAATATATAGTCTAGGCTGACCTCAAACTCAGGACAATTCTCCTGCCTTAGTCTCCTGAGTGACAGAGTTACAGGTGTGCACCATCACACCTGACTTGCATGTACTAACTTTAAAAAAGACCTAAGTACGAAGAACTAAACTTCTTATAAACGTATCCATTTATTTAAAAAATAATTTGAATGAGTTAACAGAAAATATGCAGCTAAAATGAAAATTACACTTGTGGTAAACCTGAGGAAAATACTCAGGATAAAACATGGAGATTAAACATAAGGAAACTGTGGAAGAAGGACTTAAGATATATAAGAAAATACCAGAAAAAATCAGAGAGAATAGAGAATAGGTAGTAGTAAAAGAGATTATTGTTATGATATTTCCTAAAATAACGAATCTTCAGAGTCAAGAAGCAGAACAAACTACAAATGGTGCAAATCCAAATCCAAAATATGACACTGTTGAACTTCAAAGACAAATACAATTTTAAAAGCAGCCATGCATTCAAAAGAACTGCAATTAGATGATAACTGACAGCAGTAATAAAGAAGATAGTGAAATAATACCTCAAGAGACACAGGGGTATAACTGTCACCATAGAATTCCATATCCAGCTAAACTAACATTGACACATGAAGGGATAAACTAATTCTTAAATCTTTTAGTAACATTCTTGGAAATGCATATTCTCAATTTTGTCTGAATCTAGAAAGAAATAGGATGTCAGAAATGTTGCTCTTTATTATTTTCTCTTATTATGAAATCTTTATTAATTTTGAAATGTTTAAAATATGAGGAAGCAGGGATAGCAAGTTGAGGCTCTTTATTGTGAATGGTGGCAGAGAAAGGTTGCAAGTCCATAAGGGCACATGAAGACAAAACAGTTGTTTTATCCTTAAGGGGAGTAGTACCAGAGTATATTTATATGCCACTGGAAAAGGAGGGTGTGAAGATTAATGAAAGCGTGAGTGCAGTAGTGCAAGGGTGCACAGGCATTTACAGGCTGCCATGAGGACAAAGGCCTCATTTCTGTGAGGCACAGCCTCACAACTGTTGTAATGGTTCTTCAGTGCTCTTGGTGATGTCAGGGAAAGCATCTGCTCTAACAGGACAAAAAACAGAATGTGGTATGGATGCATGTTGCTGGGTAGGTAAGCTTGTGGTTGTAAGTGGTTTCATGTGGATTTTTACTTTTTGTGAAAACAGTGGGATTAGTTTACCAGCTTAGAGTGAGGTTTGGCACAAGAGAAAAAATGAACTTTTAAATAACCATCTGGAGAGTAAGAAACACACCTAGGAATAACCCTGGCCTCATGAGAAACTTTGAGCTCAAATGCACAGTGTGGTATGTGGAATAGATTTTCTAGTACAGCACAGAGAATCTGATCCAGGCATGGAAAACTGAACTAGTTGGGGTCAAACAAGCTTGAAGCGCAGCCACATATAAGTGAGAAATAGGAATATTGAAGGTATTTGCGAGATGACGATAGGTCTCAGTTGCCTTTAAATTTTATGAAGTGGGAAGCAACCAATAGTCACATATAATACAGTCAGAAGACTTGCAGACATCTGTAGGTTAAAAGAATAATTGCACAGGGCATAGGAGAGGAAGTGGGTGGGTTACACACCTTCCTCTTGTCCTTAGCTTGACCACTCATTCAGTTCCTAATGTTGGGCTTCTCCTCCCATTGAAAAGATTGGGTGATACAATACAGAAATGTGACAGAGTTAAATTTTGTGGGATGAGCTTTTGTTGCCTATTAGTGTAGGGTGCTTTTCGAGATTCAAAATGGAAATTGTGAATTAGTAAAGTATAGCTCTGGTAAGGTCACCATGTGACACCAGGTAATTCTGTATGCCAACTGTTGGTCACTCTCTGATGCTGACTTGTGCTGTACACTGTAGATCAACTCGTCATTGGCCACTGGTCTCTGGAACTCTTTGGTGTTAACAGCTCTGAGTGTTTATTTCTCTTTCTTTAGAAATGACCACTTTGTTCACAATACTCAGGATAAAAGTTCCAAATAGATTCACAGGACTTTTGGGGCCCATCCTACCCAAGAAATAAAGTAAAAGTAGATTTACAGAAACACCAAAGAAGAGTGTTTTACCAAGGCCTGTGCTGCAGCTCAGAATGGTGAGTACACAAAAGGGAACCTTCCTAGCCTCAAGCCCAAGAAGTGGCTGGGAAGTATAGCTTATATAGCAGTTGCATGCCTGTTTCAGTGAGGGGCAGAGCTAAAAGATGGCCATGAGTGTTGGTTATGCAAATGAAGGCCCCACAGCCCTCCCTTCCTGATCTTAACCACTCCAGTGTCCCCTGTCTTCTTCAAAAAGGCAGAAGTGTCATCTGAAGTGGCAGCAATAGACAAAGGGCACCAAACTGACTGGCTGCCCTATCGTTGGAGTGGAGAATGGTGGTTTGATAACTAGGGAGGACACCACTTAAATAGCCAGGGAATACACTGAAGCAAGTTATTCCAGTCCTTTGGGAGGAATAAAAGGGAGCAAAAGGACATAAGGGGTAGTAGTGCCACAGCCACCAGTGAAGTCACATTCTGCCTCCAGCCAGCATGGGATAAATGAGAGTCAGGTGGTTTCCTGTCTCAATTTGACCCTTGGAGAAATAGATGGGCTGTCTGAAGGTGTATCAGCAGATTAATTACCCATTCTACTGCAGCTTCCTTCACCTTTCTGCAGTCTTTTTATGAGTCTGGAATCTTTCTATGAGGTCTCCCCTCCTCTCCTTGCTCCTGGTATTCTAGGATCTCTCCTGTAAAAGGTCAATAATGAGTTCTGTTTTCTAGGAAAACTGGGCTAATGTACAGGGAAGTGTTAGCAAATCTTTTAGACTTAACAATGATATAGCCATAGGTTCACTACCACTGGTGTAGGGTATTAGGAATCTAGACTTCAGAATGCAACTTTTATAGGGATTGCCAACATTTAGGAAGTGAACATGACCAAGAGAGAGAGTGGGTAGAGGAGGGGTTGAGACTGAAGGAAAACATCAGTGGCATTAACACATTCAGATACTGAGGTCAGTATTAAAGTAGAGACGAGAGAGACAGAGAGAGAGAGAGAGAGAGAGAGAGAGAGAGAGAGAAAGGTATAGAGCCAGAAACTACAGTTTCATGGTGCTGCAACAGGGAACAATCTAAATGCCAAGCAGGGTGGCATTTAGAAGGAGGGCCAAGCGTCTGACCACATGGGCTTCAATGTGGCTAGCTCCTGAGGAAGGAGAAAAGTGATTTGAGAATGCCCACTTATGGCTTTGGTGGGGACTTGCTCTTGATAAAGCAGATGTTGAAACTGCCGCTTTGAGCGTTTGACTCCCATGCCTTGCTAGTGTGGAGATATGTGTCCTGGTACCCTGGCTTCATTTACAAAGCAGAGAGAAAACCTGTGAGACCTAGCAGAAGATATGAGCAGGAAAGTAATTTAATTTAATACTCAATAAAGTGAAGTCAGTGTGTGCTGCATGCTTCCCTCAAAAAGATAGGCCTGATGCTTAGCCCAGAGGATTCTCTGTGCAGATGTGGCTCTCTCTCTCTCTCTCTCTGGCTATGTGTGTGACTCATAGAAGACTGAGAGGAAAGAAGGAACCCAGGGTGAAGTACCTTTACCAGTCTGTTTCAGCTCCTGCAAAGCACCCCATGTGCTTTCTGAGGTGCCTGCTTTTAGAGCTTTAGAGGTTCCTTTTGTTGTCACCATACCCTGGAGTATGAGGTACTGTGAGTTCTGTTGTCCAAACCAATGTTATTCTGGGATAAATTAGTGTCCATCAAAGTGGGTAAGAAAAGAGATTAAAAGCATTATATCACTGGAGTACATAGTATCTAACCTGTTGGAAAAGTTTTCCTTTTTTTGAGCTTTTCACCAGCACCTCACTTCTGCATAGTCGGAGACAACTGAGATTCTCGTGACGATTCCATATTTCCTTTTGACCTGTCAAGGCAGCCAGATGAAGAGTTACTTCATAGGCAGTACTAGATCAGAGTAGGGCCTCTAAGAAGCTGTACATAGATATTTCAGTTTGGAGTCTGCATCTTCACTTACTGCAATTGGAGAGGTCGTTATCAACCTTTCCTGGGTGATGCTTACTGGGCATCTGCAAGAGCTAACACTATACCTGCGGCAGAAAGTGTACATCAGAGATAGTGAACCATTTCTGTACAAGCTGAGAAGCCCAAGGAGGAGGGAGGGCTCTTAGAATTACTTGGTTCCATTTGAGTTGGCAGTGTAGTGTTTAACTTTAATGACAAGAGTTTAATATTCTATGTACCAATGTTTCATTTCAAATAAAATGCCACTTCATTTTACATGAGCAGATCTAGTGACAATAATGCATTTCTTTACAAATATTAGCCTATTATACATCTTAAGTCAGTTGCACATAATTGCATTTCACCAACTCTACATAATACTTTAATTAAAACTAGGATAATTAAAATACAGTTTTAATGAGCAATAAATTCTGAAGTTGCCAAGCCTGGAATGTGTTAGTTGAATCATACCTTTCTCTTTTTGAGCTCTTAAACTTGTGTTTGCATTACATTTTGAAATGGCAACAATGATAAGTAAGATGCATTTTTACATGCAGACAGTGTTTCTCTATGACTGTCTTACCTGTCTATGCCCCTTGTATACCATTAGTTATTTGTACTAACTCTAGTCTCTTGAGACACAGAAAATATTTTTTTTGTCTGTGAAGGCCCCAGAAGCTCACCACAGTGAGTGGCCCTGCTGAGCAGTGTATATTTGTTGAATAAGTAGATAAGTATTTCTTGAATGAAGAAATAAGTAACAGCATGTGATTTATTCTGGAGAGGTGGTTTGAGATAAAGGACACTGGACTGAAACAGAAAACTAGTGTTTCAGTCTCAGCACCGACACTTAGAGGCTGTTTAACCTTGGGTAAGATGTGTTATGTGTGTGTACCAACTCCCTGTGATGAATGCAAGCATTATATACTGCTAATATGTATTAATAAAAATTTAAATCTTAATAAAAGTTGAGATGATGAGATATATGAAACAAATAAAAGAGGCTATCTTGCCCACTTTTTGGAATAATGGCTGGGAACATTTATTTGGTGTATAAATTTGTAGATTTGAAAACACATTCTAACCTGTAAAGTAAATGTAATGTGGTGGTATTACGATTATCCTGCCCACCTCTCCTCGTTATGTTCTGTAATTATACACATGAATATACATTATATTCAGAGTCAACTATTCCTGATCTCATTTGAAACTTTATGTTTTTAGGTAGTTTTGCATAATGAATTTTCAGTCCTTTGTTTGTGGCACCTTGTCATGCAGGTTGTAAGGAGGTATGCACTCTGTATCCTCTCCTCCCTTGTCCAGTCTGTCCCATTACGTGTCCTTGGAAAATTCAAGCTGGTCTGGATGTTACCTGGGTAATTATAGTGGTTTTGATACTATGCATTTCATGTAAAGTTCAACACATAGTCAAATGTATGTGACTTTAACCAACTTCTTATTTAGATTATCAGCACCAGTGCTGCCCCTCCCTCACATCCAGATGAGTCATTCATTCATTCAGTCACTGAAAAAGTACCCAGTTATGCTTGCATCGCTGTGAAGGGTACTTCTTGAAGCACCAGATTCCCTACATAGACAAATGTGCTTTGACCCTGGCCAAGGAAACATTGCTAGAGTGGAAGTCAGAAAGTCTTTGTAATGCTATTTACTTATATCCAGGCCTAGGCATGCTCCTTACATGCAATTTCTAATGACTGCAGGATATCTGTCACCTATTACATCCATGGATAACCAAGGCCACTGAGACTCAGTATTTGCTTGCACTTTGAGGACTCAGTATCGTGGTGAGTGGTCTTACGTCAGGATCTTTTGGCAGAAATTTTGAGAACAAAGTTACATTCTCCTACATGAAGGAAGAGGGGAGAAACTTTTCTGTCTTTCTGGAGAAGGAGCCCTAGGAAGGAAGAACTGTGCTTGGATCACAAGAACAACCATAGGATGTGTGTCCCACTATGGGGCTTTAGAGCCCTTCGGGGTTGTTCACAGTGGATGGTGTAGACTGGAGAGAGGGAGGCAGGAGGGGTAGGAGAGGGCTCAGTGTCAAGCAGATGAAAGGACATCTGCATCTTCCTGGCTGGAGCAGCTGCTGCAGTTGACAGTTCCCTCACTGAGGAATGTGCTCTGTGGGAAGATTCTATGGAAGAGAAATGTACAGGGAGCAGGGAGTGATGGAAAGCACATGGAATCAAAGCCGGAAGAGTGGCCTTGAGGACCAGGGGAAAATGCCAGTTCTAGGAAAGTGTAACTAAATGTTTGAGAGATGCCATTTTTGTCATATGTGAAGTGAGTCACACCATTGATATAAAAGTATAACATGGACATGTTTTGTCTCTCTGTTGGATCAGAGGAGTGGAGAGAGTTGGAGGAGTAAAGTGAGTTGGTTGTCCTTAAATGTTGTTCGTGGAAGCAGGAGACATTATAAGCAGCCCACGCAGATGACACAAAGGCAGACAACTTCTTATCTCCCTGTAGGACTGCTCTCATTCTTCCTCACATGCCAGTAAAGAAAGAGTGGAGGTTTATCACACCAATTTGTGGATGACTGCATGGGGAAAGAATTTGGTTAAGTGATTTAAAATCAAATAATATGTCAGTGGTATAGGATGCTGAGGATGTCAAGCTGAAGATTAACTTTATCACTTAAATGATTCTTTTGAGTCATTTTTGTGAGAGCTGTGACAAAGTTGATCCTACCTTGCCCACAATAGTGACGGTATTGCAGAAGGGGCCATAGGCTTGGTCTTTGACCTATGACACACGTACCAAGGTTTTATAAGGCAAGTTCTGGGATCTTCCTTTTCTCTCTCTATAAAGTACTGAGATACAAGCTGATCTCCCCACCTCACATGACTTTTAGGTTTTTGTGTGATAATCAAATATGACAATAGATGTGAGAGCCTTTTGTGAATTACATGCTGTCATATTTGGTAATGTAGAATCATTTTCTCATTAGGGCTCATTCTTTGCTTTAGTCAGAGTTGACCAAAATCTGTAGATGTAATCACTGGAGTATAATATTTGCTTCCAAGTGACACTCCCTAATACCAAGGTAAGCATTCAGTCATTCAGTCTCTCAGCTCCATGCTAGGTTCTGTGAATCAGAAGATTGACAAAATGACTCTGACTATCTAGGGCTCATGATCTTGTGAGTAGGTTATGATCATCATCTCTTAGTAATTCACCTCATATAAATATTTCTTTTTAAATAAAAGGTTTATTGACATGTAGTCCACCTATCACCTACAAAAATTCTCTTTGAAAAGCATTGGATGCAATTTAGTGTATCTATAGGATTGTGTACCAGTGACCACTATGTGCTTGAACATTTTCTACCCCCTAAAAGAAAATCCCACAACCATCTGTAGTCATTTTCCCTCGTCACTCTTCTCTGTCCCTACCAACTACTCATTTTCATTCTTTCTCCGTAGATTTGTCAATTTTTGGCATTTAATATAAAATGAATCATATACTTTGTTACCTTTTGACACTGCCTTAATTCAGGGTTTTCTTTCCTCTTGATTTTTGATGGTCACCATCATGTATTTCACTGGAACTTTTTTAGAACCAGAGAGTTGAAGTGATGGGACTGGGCACTGTGGGCCAGCATTTGCAGAGAAGCTGCAGAGAAGTAGAAAGGAGTGTGGAGAGTCTTGATGGCTATAAGGAAGCCAATGTGGTTGCAGTAGTGGGAAGAGGGTGGTCCAAAGCAAGGTCAGCAGAGGCCAGATCATGGAAACAGGTTTGACTGTTGTACAAGTGCAGGTGGAAGGTTTAAACCAGGTGGAGGACTTTAAACTTGGAGAGTCCTGGGATCTGATTTGGTTTAAGAAAATCTGGCTGCTTTGTGAAGAACAAGTACTAAGGTGCAAAAGTAGAAATCTAGGGAAGCTTTCACAAATGTTCTGGCAAGGGATGTTGGCAGAAAGAGGATAATAGTGGACATCTTAAAGCTATAGGTAAAAAATAGAACCAACAGGTGCTAAAGATAGGTTGAATACATATGGTAGTGTCAGACTTCTGGTTTCTGATTTGGGTCTTTAAATCCTTTACAGAAATGATGACAGCCAGACTCCTATGGCTTTTAAGGATGTTCAGTTTGAGATGCTAATGGACGCTCTGGATAGAAAGATCAGTTATACCTTTGTCTATACACAAGTCTGGAGCTTACTGGAAAGATGGGACTGGAGAGTTGGGAATTGTCAGTGTGGAGGTAGTATTTAAAACCTTGTGAATGGATGAGCTCTTCCAGAGAGATTCTAGAGGGAGAAAAAAGAAGAAAAAGGATGTGTAAGCTCTGAGGGACTGTCACATTTAGAAACAGGTAGAGAGATAAACGGTGTACAAAAATGTAAGAAGAAACAGCTAGAAAGGGAAGAGCCCATGGAAGAGCCTGATGTCATAGAATCACCAAGAAGAAAAAAAAGCACTTTGCTTTTGTTTCAGCACATGAGTCAACAGGGCATGAATCACAGTAACAAGATGGGTGAATAAGAGATCAGGAAAACATACACTGGCAGATGTCGGGAAACATGAGGGAGAAGAGGGAAAGTAAAGAGGTAGGAGTGGGGGAAGCCTGGCTTTTTACAGATTTCATCACTTGAAGTAAATCTGCCCACAATGGACTCAGCCCCATACCTTGTCTGAGAAAATGTCATTTTACCTTCTACCACTGTTATAAATTGAAAGACCTCCTGGGAAAAATTGTGCTGAGGACAGATTAGAGAGTTTAGGATCAAACAGTCATAGCAGTACTAGTTCCTGATTCAACCAGGATGATTTTTCTTCATGTTTTAGTGCTTGGTCTTTATCATAGCTGATGGAATTGCACTGTTTTACCTTGGAAGGTTATAAATGAGGAGGCATCCTTAAACTTATTTATCTTTAAGAGCATGAATCTTTCATTCTTCAGTCTAGACTTGCCCATTCATTATTAGACCAAGTAAATTATTATATCTGAGAGATAAGTTATACCTTTGATGATATGTACAATGTGTATACTTTATTTTTATAGTCAAGGTTTCTAGTTTAATGCATTAGGCAATGTTGAGAATTGTCTATCCTGAATAAGTTTTTGATATTTGGAAATCACCTATATGAAGTCTATCTGTGTTCATGGTCATTTTAACACCCATCTTTCATTCTCTAAAATCATTGGGAAAGCATTTTGACTAATACAGTGATCTAGTTTACCATTTACCTGTGTGTTGAGGACCACAAATTCACAATGGCCAATTTTGCATATTTCTTGAAGTGATAAATGGAGGCTTATAATTATGATATCACCCTTTTGTGACTTCCCATTAACTGTTTTTGCAAGGAGCCATTCTCTTCCACCCACTAAAACTAAAACTAAGACTACTAAGATTAAAAAGAACTCTCTAGGGCAAGATCCTTCTTAGCATATGATCATCTCCTCCCTCTTGAGTCACCCCAGGATTATCCATTGCCTGCTGAGTGTTCAACTTCTGTATTTTCAGGTAACCCTCCTACATTGTATACACCCAATAAATAGTGACTGGTTTGGAGCATCTTGGTCTCTGCCCATCCTGAGGCATTGACCTCCCAGCCCCCCATCATGCATTTGTAATTTTTTTAAAAGAATAAATCCAAGAAAAATAAAACAGAATAAAACCATTCAAAACAAAACAGTGAAAGTGATGTGGGACTTCAAAACAAGATAATAGGAAATCAACAATGGCTACCATAATGCTTCTTTGTTAGCTTCAAAATAGCTGTTCACACCATCAGACATATTAAAATCAAACCAAATAAAACAGAAGACCAATCGAAACAAAATAATGAAGGTGATATAGGATTTCAAAACAAGATAATAGAAAATCAATAATGGCTACCAAGATATATCTTGTTATCTTCAAAATAGCAGTCTATGCCATCAGATATAATAGAATGAAACCAAACAAAATAAAATGAGCAATCAAAACAAAATAATGAAAATGATACAGGACTTGAAAACAAATACACGCTATTAAGAATGACCACCACCTTCCCTTTTTAGACATTTCTCCCTTTTCACTTTTATAATATCTATTGTACATTTTAGATCTCACAAACTCCTTCAGTTTTTTATACTAGGGAGACAACACAACATTTACCCATGTGAGTCTGAACCATTTGAGAACCAACATGATCACAAGTTGCATCCATTTACCTATAAGAGCCTCGTGATTAGACTTCTTTATAGCTAAGTAGCTTTTTGCTGTACAAAAATGCTATATCTTTCTTATCCATTCTCCAGTTGATGGGCAAGCTACTCCTGATTTTTACTGGTTCCCTGTCACATAGAGCATTGTTTTCCCTCCTTTGACTTTCAAACTATGAATTTCCTTTTGAGTTAATATGTTTCTTGTATACTGCATATTGATGAATCTTGTTTCCTGGTCTACTCTGCTTGTTTTTATTGGTGAATCGAGGCCATCTGTATTAATGATTATGGCCAACATGCATTGGTTCATCTCTGCCATGCTTTTTTCCTGCTGTTGGCTCCCTACTTTTCCCCTACATTCACTTCTCTGCCTCGTTTGGTGATCCCACTTTGCTGCTATTCCTGGGACTGTGGTCATTTTTATCTCTCTCTCTCTCTCTCTAGAATATCCTTCAGTACTCTTTGTAGGTTTGGTTTGGTGGTCATGAATTCCTTCAGTTGTACATTGTCATGAAAGTATCTTATTTCTCCATCAATTTTGAGAGATAGTTTTGCAGGGTATATCAGTCTGGGTTGAAAGTTGTTTTCTTTTAGGACTTGAAATACTTCACTCTAAGTTCTTCTTAATTTGATGGTTTGGGTTGAGAAGTCTGTCATGATTTAATGGGTTTTCCTTTATAGATGATCTGTTTCTGTTCTCTAACAGCCTTTAATATTCTGTTCTTGTGCTGAATTTCCGGGATCTTGATCATTATATGTCTGGGTGTAGATTTATTTTGGTTGTAGCTAGTTGGAGTTCTATATGCCTCACTTACCTGTTTGTCAGGTTGTTTTCCCATGCTTAGGAAGTTCTCAGCTCTTACTTTTGTAAATAATCTCTTTATGTCATATGTGTTGACTCCCCCCCCTTTTTTTTTTTGCTTCACACCTATCATTCTTAAATTATTTTTCTTTGTGTCATCTTGCAGCTATAGAATTATTATTTCTTGGTTCCTTGTTATTTTTAAGAGATCTTTCTTTTCATGATTGCTAGCTGCCATCCTGTCTTTAATATCTGAAAGTCTATCTTCAGTTTCTTTTAAGCAGTTTTGCAAGCTTTCAATGGAGTTTTTAATTTCCTTGATATCTCTTTGCATCTGTTTCATGCATTCCAGTTCTTCTCCATATTGTTCTTTCAAGTTTTCCCTCATTTTCCTATGCTCCTCTTTTTTTTTCCTATATCTTTAGATTTTCTCAGCAACCTTTTTATTACGTTTATTTCTTCTTTTACTTGCGATATTATTTCTGATCTGATTTCTTTTACAACCTCATAAAGTAGTTTATTTACTTTAGTTACCATCATCCCAGAAATTTCAGGTGTGTAAATTCTACTTACTTCATGTCTATGCCTTCTGGACTTGTTCTGTTTGGGCTGGAGCCCAGAGATCACTTTTTTCTCCTTCATGTTGACTTTTTCCTGGGTTCTTCTGGACAAGAAGGTTGTGTGCTTCCCACATTGACTATCCTTCCACAGTGCAGGGAGATGGGTTAGACACCTGGGTTTCTCCTAACCCAGGTTCCCTAGGAGGCAGTGGGGTGCAGGGCAAGCATCTCTAGACACTCACAGCTTCTCCAAGGCGTGGGTGGCTGGCTATCCTGGCTCACACTGGCTACCCCCCAGGAGAGTTCCAGTGGTAACTGGCATGCACATGGGGGCTGGGCTGGCTGCTTACCTTTTCTTATTTTAAAAATGGATATATGCACAGAAATCATAACCTAGTTTGAAGCTGGTAAAGTTTAACTCTTACTGAGTTAAATTTTAGTTAAATTAAGAATTTTATCTGTGGAAATGAATGCATAACAGTACTTGTGTTAATTAAACCTGAAGAGAATGGAGGCATTGGCCACCTGCCATTGGCTTATCTTTGATTCTTGCTTGTGAGTAGAATGTCTAGTTATTTAGTGGCTAGCTGTCATCTAACATACTGTATATTAATTCAAATACATTTTAAATAACCTAGTCATTTCTTTGATCTAATGATGAAATAAGGAATTGTGGTAATCATGGAATTTTTTGAAGAGTGTCTCCAGAATAAAATTTTAAAAAAATGTTTCTAAATCCTTTGTGGGAAATGCCCTTTATTTATCATTTTATATTATTTTAGTGTTCTTTTTAGTATCTTTAAGTATAGATAATAGATAAAATTTGGAGGGTGGCAACACAAAATGTTGGCTAAGAGTGTTTTCTTCCTGTAATATTGCCTGAATTCATGTAATGGTTGTGTGGTTTTGGCAAGCTATTCAACTTCTCTGAATCTCACTTTCCTCTTCTATAGAGGCTGTGTGGTAGTAATGCCTGCCTCAGGACTGTTATGAAGATTGTGGAGGGCCACATAAATCTAGAGGATCTCACTTTCCTCTTCTATAGAGGCTGTGTGATAGTAATGCCTGCCTCAGGACTGTTATGAAGATTGTGGAGGGCCACATAAATCTAGAGGATCAATGCTAGTCCCTGGATCTTAGAAAGATCATCATAACTGTTAGTACCAGTATCATTACAGAAGTTCCTTCTTGTCCACAGATTCACTTTCCAAAAATTTTAGTGTCTGTGATCAACTACAGCCCAAAGATGTTAAAAGGCAAATTCCAGAAATAGTTTATAAGTTTTATACTACATGCCATTCTAGGTATTATGGTGAAATCTCATGCTGTCCCACTCAGGATAGAAATCCTACATTTGTATGAAGTATCCATGCTGTATACACTACCTGCCTACTAGGTACTAGGTCTTGGTTATCAGACTGTTGCTTGCAGTATCATAGGCTAATTGCCCACAGCACAGGAGTAGTGCTACAAAGAAGGCACTGGGCCATAAAACATGAAAGGACAGATTAACTCTTGTACTATGTGCCAATACTTCAGGGCCCATAAACAAAAACAGAAAAAAATAGTGTTTTGTAGTATTTGTGATTTTAGACATCTAGTGGGACTCTTGGAACTTATCCCCTGTGAATAAAGGGCCTGCTGTGTTGTTACTTATCTGAATATTTCAAATACAGGAAAAGATGATGATTGTATTATTCTCTTGGTATTAGTTCAAGAAAATCTTGCAAAGCAAAATTGCATTTTTTGTTTCTGATTACTTTCATACCATCTGGAGGCATGAAAATTACTTCCTTAATCCTTCAGCTGAATGAGAGTCCAAGTTCTTAATGGCAGAAGGTAAAATGGAACTGATGTAGCAGCAGTGAAATAAATACTGTGAGGTGACTTGTAAGTTAGGCAGGTTTTAAAGGCACCATCTGAACATGTCACAGTGCTCTTCAAGTGACACCAGATTACAAAAAATTTGGAGCACCGAAGTATTTCTCTGTGTGGAAATTGGAACAAAGGGCACATCTTCTCTTAGTTCCCTTTCCTTGCCTTACATGTTAGTCTTGACAATAATAAGCCCATCACTGTGGATAACCCTCCTAGATTCCTTTCATCTATTTCAAATCCCTGTTTTAGTAGGCAGAGAAGGTAGTGAGGGGTGAGACTGTCTGTGTTGTGGCCCTAAGAACAGAAGGGTGCTGACAGGGGCTGATGCAGAGTGGGTCCTGTGCTCACAGGCTCTGGGGTCAGAAAAAGAAGAGTCCAATAACAGTGACATATGTTTAGCTTTTGATGGCTACCAATTGTGTTCCACAGGTAAATAGTATTTATACATTAAAATAACACTGTATATATGCAAGCATGTGTATCAGTACATATATACATCACTATATATATTTGACTTATTTTGCATTGTGAAAGAATGCATATTATTTTATTTATATATTTTAAGATATATTATAGTAGTAAAAATGCCTTAACCTTTGCCATGTCTCAAGCGAGTCTCAAGTGATTACAATGCTAATACTGATTTACAGAGTAAAATTTCAATGATTCATCAAAAAGATGAACACCCCTATTTTTTGTTTTCAAATGAGGTAATTTTCAGTGCACTATGAACACTTGAAGCATATTTCATGCATACTTTCCCTCTTTTTAAGTTTTAAAGTAAATAAAGTATTGTGGAAGTACAGTTCATGCTTGTGTTATAGCTCCTTGATTTGGGACTTGTCCTTAGGGTTTTGTCAATTGAACTTTTTGGCACATTCTCCTCTAGGTAGCTGATGTGAAATTTGAGGGATTCTTACACCCTCAAATGAGAAAAGAGAGATATCATTAGACCATGTGGCTAGAGAGCATAGATGTGTGTATACACGCATGTGATGTGCAGATCACCAGCTTATTCAGGTTGCCCTGATTGTTTCTCTTTAGTACTCAACATCCGTTCAACCTTTGACAAACCAAGATGGCTGACTACCATTTACCTGTAGGTGTAAAACTTGGCTATTATAATCATGTCTTTTCCTTATTATGTCGAAGTCTCTAGATCTAAAAGAAAAAATGGAATGTAGAAAAATAAATCTTAGATTAGCTAACTATCCTATAAATGCTAAGCAAGGAAGAAATATTTCCTGAACAGAGTGAATATATTTTCAAAGCAATTTTTTTATTAATGCATTATCACTGTAGGAAGATGATATACTGCCATGGTTTGTGAATTTAAGAAATATTAACTATAAGATCTTCCCTGGCCCTTGGCATCTCATTTTAGTCACACACCTTTTGCATACATTCTTCTTTACTTTCCCTTTGTTCTCCCCTGAACAACTGTTGAAACATTCCTGTTGTGTTTATCTCAGGGAGCATTTCCTAGTTTGCCTCAGGAGGATATGTGTCTTTCTTCTGGGTGGAGTGGTTGACAAAGACTGGCATGCCTCCACGGGAGTGTTACTTATACATGAGGCAAATCAGAGGGGGGCCAGTGAGCTGTGCCACTGTGTCCACTCCATCACAGCTGTGGTAATGAGCATTGCTGGGCTATTAATTCCCCCACTGCTCAGGGCAGCTCCAGCTAAAAGCAATTGTGTTGTAAAAAGGTGTAATGACAAAAATCTAGTGTGTGTACGCTGATCCCTATATGTATATTTTCTTCTGGACACCTAATAGTCTTCTGTTGAGATGAAAAGTTTAAAAAATAGAAATGGTATGATAAAGCTTTTGATATGCTTTGAAATCTGCATGAGTTCTAACGACTTGGCATCTTGCTTGTGACTCTCAGACAAAGGAACATTGTCTCTAAGAAACAGAAAATGTTACTTTCATTTTTTCCTACTTGAAAGATGTTATTGATTTTAAAGGACAGGCTGTCAGTTTCTGAAAGTATTGATATAACCCATGTCCACAGCATAATGATGAAGACCTTTATAACTTCCAGTAGGTTCTTTTGACTCAGAGATCCTTGAATTTACATAAAAGAGAAACAAATTAATGATGTTAAGTCTCTAAGAACAAAAGGACTTTCTTTCTGTTGCTATT
This sequence comes from Dolichotis patagonum, assembly GCA_004027295.1. Classification (NCBI taxonomy): domain Eukaryota; kingdom Metazoa; phylum Chordata; class Mammalia; order Rodentia; family Caviidae; genus Dolichotis; species Dolichotis patagonum. The sequence goes on from PVJX010015604.1 coordinate 24,309, forward strand.
CTCACTTCTGTGAAAATTTGTGGGGCCCTTCATCTGATACTTAAGTGCCAGGTGCTAATTCCCTGTCCTTCCTCTGCACATGACTGTGTGATCCCCTCTGTCTCTGCCCTCACTCAAGTTTATAGTAATACCCCTCCCCATTACTCCCATGTTACTTTACCACCAGGGTGGTAAAGTACCATGTTGGTAAAGTACCATGTTGGTGGTAAAGTAACATGGGAGTAATTGGGGAGGGATATTAATATAAATTGGGATATTACTATAAACTTTCCAAAGGAAATACTTGGGCAAATTCTGCAAGTTCTTTTAAAGAGAAAATTTCACATAAATCCATCCATTGATTACAATAATAAATAACTCTGTTTTTATTGATGCTCCAAATCCTCAACCTTAAATCAAGTTGGGTTGAATTTTTTTTTTTTTGAGAGCTAGCATAACTTTTGTTTACCTTTGCATCTGTCCTATATGGCATAAAGCACCACATATGTTGGTGCTCAAGAAATTTTTGTTGGTTAAGTGCAGCCTTGTCTTGGGCCTGTTAAGTGAATGTTTTTGCCTTTGTTTTCTTCTGTTTTATTATAGGGAGCGAAGGAGAGACTGTTAGCATGTGGAGTAGATAGCTATGGTATGCTGTGGCCCTTGAGGGAAGAGAGAGCCACCACTTTTGGAGCAGTCGCCCTTTCTCTAGCACTCAAGGCACAGCATCTGTGGTCTTTGTTTATTGCTCCCTTTCTCCCAGTCTCTGGAGACAAACATGCAGTTAATTCATGCTGGAATTTCTTTTACACTAATCTGTCTGTTAAAGCACATTTACACAAATAAAAATCAGTGAACAAGTGTATACTTTACAGATGTCAGTGGAAAGGTAAGCTGATCTATTCTTTTCCTGTCCCGGTATTGCAGGATGGAAACAAGGGTTAAACGTCTCATGATTCTTTCTGTTTACATCTGCTATAAATCACAAGTGGTATTGGCTGCTCAGTGCTTCAGACTTCTGAACTTGAAATTATAGTGGGTTTTTAATTTGCTTTTTTAAAAAAGACATATTTTGTTGTCTGAATGCTCTTGTAGTTTGGAAAATTTTATGATAGTGATTTGTTTTGTCCATTAAGTGCTCCTAGAAGAAAAATAAATGATAAAAGAAATAAAATCCTAATGAATTACGGTGTATGCAATTTCTTATGCTTATCTTTGTACCTTGCCAGATTATTCTGACCTAACTGTAGGTAATTCTCATTTGAAAAATACATATTCATGTTTTTTTATAACTATATTATTATCAAACCATGTATTTGTGTAGAGAAGACTCTGCAACTTCTACTTATTCCATCATTACAAGAACCCCACATTTTTCTTTTTTGTGTGAGTAATTTGTATAACAACATTGTGACCTATAATGGTTTTTTGAATCTAGTTTTTGTAAAATTGGAGCTAAATGAAATATCATAAATAGCTGATTCACAAGGAGAAAACAAATGCAAGTATCACTAATAATATGCGAACATACCCTACATTAACTTTGGGGATTTTGTGTAAATAAAAGAATTTGAGAGCTTAATATTCCCACAGGCTTTAATCCATTACCTTCAGTATTGGTTTGTTCAGCTAAGATATGAAGGCATACTGCATTGAGATTTTAACAATCAACATATATAAAGATGTAATGTTCTGTGTTTTTTGTTTCATATAAAAAATTTTAGGAAAATATGTGAAATTGATAAATGCAATGTATAATATTAAGAGAAAAATTTTAAAACTTTCCAGTCTCTCATAATGGATATTTTGTTTCTCCTTCAACATTTCTAAGTATCAACACAGTTTACTAAGTAAAGCACTGGTCAACCTGTTTCTTTTGCTGTAACAGTATGTAACAGACTGAGTAAGTGGTGAGTAAGAGAAGTTTTTTTGACCTGTGGTTCTGGAAGTTGGGAGGTCCATGGCAGCCTTCTTTCTGTGTCTTCACGTGGTGCAAAGCCAACCCAGTGGAAGTGAAGCAGAGTGGGAAAGTAAAGCACAGAACGTTTTCCATTTATCTGGAGCTCACTTGCTGGATAGTGGCATGGATCTCTTCATATGAACAGAACCCTCATTTGTCTCCTCCTTTCAGCACTACTTTTTACTATAGTCACAATGACAGTTAAATTTCAGCTTGAGATTGAAACCATAGCACCCTCTGTCACCTTAAACTGGTTACAGTGAAATCAGTCCTTTTCCCCAGTCTACCTATTAATGTCCATTTTAACTAATATCATCAATATTTACTCAGTCACCAAATTTCCTAACTTGACTCTTCTTCAATTTTTTGCCCCACATTACTATCAGTCTCATATATTCTTCCACTGGTGTGTGTGGAGGGGAGTCTAATTATGAAATTTATGTATATAACTGCAGAGCGGTGCACAAAATAGATGTGCTTACCAGGAAATGGTCCTAAGCATCCATGAAAGCAGCTCTTGTTCTAACAGCGAGCACCAGCTGTGCCTTCCTCAGGTCTCTTGCTCCCTAGTCCTCCCCAGGAAGACGCCACCTTGGTGGGGATACTTGCAGACTTTCATTATAGTTTTGGTGCTCAAGTCATTTGCTGTTTCTTTGGCTTTCATATAAAAGGAATCATAGAGAATGTACTCTTTTATATCTTGTTTCTTTAGCCCAACATGCAATGTTTGAGCTTCATTCTATTGTCACTGTAATTTTGTTTCAATCTATTGCTGTATAGTTTCCTAGGTTATGACTAGGTTATGACTATGCCACTGGATATCTGTTCTGTGACTAATGGACATTAATTTTGTTTGCAGTTGTGATTGTCATTAACCACTACATTATGAATATTCTTGTATTGCTTCCTGACTCATGAAGTCATCGAGTGATATTTATTTTCAACTTTATCAGATATTAAGCTGTTTCAGTTACTGAACCAATTTACATTCTCACCATTATCATGGGAGTTAAATACTTCAACCCTTCATCAACATTTGATATTGTCAGAGTTTTACATTTTGTCAGTCTTGTAGTTCATGATGCTTTATTATTTCAATTGTTTTCTTGACATATAATAAAGCTCCATTTGTTTGTATATTTTCATCATTTTAATCTTCAAATCTTTTGCCAATTTTCCTTGTTGGGTTATCTATATTTTTCTTACTGGTTTGTAGGATTTCTTTATAGATAACTAGGTACAGATCCACTGCTTGTGTTATTCAGCTTTTATTTTCCTAATCTCTGTGGCTTGCCTTTTCAGTCCTCATCAGAGCCTCTTAAAAATGTGCTGAGTTATAGTTTCAGTGCTGAAAGTAGACATTGTATTTGGGAAGATCAGTTGTTACAGAAAACAGACCAAACATGGGAAGAAACAGCACTGAGAAGGATTTAGGAGGCAGTTTACTATAGGCTTGACTGGGGTCTCTCTCGAAGGGTCAGAGATCTGTCCAATGGTGATTTGGGACATTTATGGGGAAGGCAAATGGGGAGACACAAAGACAGATTTGGCACATTATGGTTGGAGTGTTGGGTAACATCATGGGTTACCAAGGGAGTTTAAATATTTCAAGTTACATTGCAAGGCCATCAGTTAAACAAGCATGAATTGCACAAAAGAAGAAATGTTGTATTATCATGTTTGTCTGGACACAAACGTGTCTGCCTGGTCTTGGCAGGCATCCTTGGCAGGCTTTTATTTAAAATATTAATTTCCCTTTCACAGTGACTCTTCATTATGTCCAGAATCAGATCTTCTGTTCTGCACCACCCAGACTAGGGTTTGTTTCTTCCATTTTTTTTTTAGACTTTACCCTATTCAGTGGACTTATTATGCATTGTAACTGCTCAGGGCACATTATGATGCCCTTTTGGTTCCAGTATATTCTTTAGGCCACCTATCTCCAGTATCACAGTATCTAGAAAGCCACATTACTATTATAATCTTACTTCTATACACACAAGAGAAGCCAGATCATTTTAAGAAATACCTGTTCTGAGCCATAATAAAGCAATACTGTCCTGTCTCTGCAGCAGTCTACCTGGTTGTCTTCTATGAACCCAATTCAGTTTCTATTTATTCCTTAGATGAAGCCAGGGAAACACAACCAAATCTGTGTTCTGTGATCTTCCTTTTGCAGAACTATGTGCTGAACCACCTTGACTCTGTCATCTGCCACTCTCATCAGATACTTGCTGCCCCAGGAAGAGCAGCACATAGTGGAGTGAACTTTCCACTATGATCCAGCAAGCAGTTCTTTTCAACAGATTGCTATCTGTGCTTCGTTATTTCTCCAGCCCCACCACTTGCAGTTTAGTCCCTGATCTACCCACTTTTACACCTATTTTAACTTGATCCTGTCCCAGCTGATTTCTGTTTTACCCTGTTATAAAAATTCTGTGTTTTATGCAGAATAGGCTACTTACTGGTTTATTAAAACATCTTGTTTCTTTTTCTTTACCTTGATTGATTTTGTCTTGTTTGGGTTGTCCTGTCCCCAGGTCCATTTAATCTACAATTCTAAATAAATCCTCTCTGGTGACACAGTGAACCTTCCAGTTCATTCTTCCTTCTCTAGGAAGTAACTTACCATCACATTTCCTGCCAGAGGACAAAGCCTATGGGTATATTTGAACTATTGGATTCCTTTCTCAGTAGCAACTAATTGTAGATCAGAGATAACAGAGGAATTAATCCATTCACTGGTCACCGACTAAACCGAATCTTGAAAGAAATCTTGGCTATGGAGCCATAAAGCTTGCAGAATTGTTTCTTGGAAAAACTTGAACCCCATTTGTTCTTAACTGACAAGGCTGTCAAGCAGACAGGGTCTGTGAAAAATGCTATTTTTTGGAGAGTGGAAATGTGAGGGGGAGAGGTTAAAAACCCAAGGGGCAGAAAGAAAAGCAGATAGATATATATGACAGAGAAGCAAACGGGGAGAGTGACAGAGAGTCAAGGGAAACCACGCCCATGTTAGCAGCCCCCATCCCTGACCAAGTCCTTTTGAAACACAGCCATGCCTCATTTTTCAGAAGCACTGCCTCTTTGTGCTTTGCCCAGGGCCATGAGCCAAGGAACTCAGTAGGGGAAAAAGTCTTCTTCCCAGTCTGTTTGTGCTCTGGTCTTCCTCTCTTCAGAGGTATCTTGCCTCTTCCTCATTTTAAAAATTAATATATAAAAATTCACTCTTTATAATGTACAGTTAAGTGAGTTTTATAAGATGTATACAGTCATTGATCCACCCCCACAATCAAGATGTAAAGTAGTTCTGTCACCTCTCAAAATTTGCTCATGCTCCTTGGGGTCACCTGGAGTGGAGCTACCAAGGTCAGCTTCTTAGGATGGATCAAAGATGACATGTAGATTGGCAGCATATTGTGAAGCCTCTGATGCCACATCTCTGGAAGTCTCACCTTTCTCCCCACTTTGTATGTGCCTTTGCCTCGCCTAGTCTATGTCCCACCTCACCTGGTCAGTAATGATTTACCTTTCTGCTCCAAGGGCCCTCACATCTTGGGTGTCCCAGCATGGGCCCAGTTTATACCTGTTACACTGATTAGCTTTAGGTTTCCTCTTTTACCGCTAGTTTATAAAATAAATTATATGATCACCCCTTGGTGCTCAATAATGTTTTCCAGAAAACCTTCTCTGATTCCAAATAGTCAGATCCCCTTTTATTTTTTCTTATGGCATGTGCTATATTTTCTTTACAGTTACCCTCACAATCATGAAAGCCAATCACTGCATAGCAAGGTAGTTGAGACTTGGTTCTCCTGCCAGGTTTGTAGCTGTCTGCAGACAAGCACTTGGGCCAGTTTCTTTCATTGGTGGTCCCTTGCATTGAACTTGTTTGGAGTCACTGTTAGTGGCAAAGATTAGAACCCCTAACAGGAATCTGACCCAGCCTTATGTTATTTCTGATAATAAATAGCAAATTTTCCCCCTCCCTGGGCCTTGCCTCAATTTTTTCACCTTGTGAAAGGAGAAAAGTGGACTTAATGTTCTCTAAAATTCTTTTTTTGCTTTATTATGCACACCAAGGACATTTCTTACTTATTTTCTAAGGACTCGTAAACTAGTCATTAATTAATCATACATTTTAGGAAAGATGTGGAATCGACATAGATCTCCCCACGCATAATCATATACTTTGTTTCCCAGTGACTGAAGCTCTGATTTTTGTCCTTTTTCTTATGGACTCCTAAATATATAAATTGTGATACTTTCCTTTCCAGTACATATGAGAATACAGTCTCTATGATTATAGTTATTGCTGTACCTATTAATGAGTCGAAGACTGAGCTAGTAGGGGGAAAAAAAAAACTACATTGATACTATTTAAAATAGACGTCTTTTCCCAGTCAGTTAGCTAATTCAAACATTTCTGTTGTTCAGAAAGAAAAAAAAAATACTCCTCAGAGACACAGCCTTGTAAAAAACCTAAAGTAGAAATTGAGTTGGAAATGAAATCTATTAACACCAGTGGGTAATAGTGTGACTGTCTTGTAGGGTCTTTTAACAAGTCTGTGGCTCTGGGAAGGTTTTTGTTCATTGACCTGCATGCTTATGTTTGTGCCTATAATGTGAGGAACTTCACAGAGCTGACTGTACCCTCAGCTGATATATGTAGGCAAGGCAGTGGATTCCAGCTCCAAGCAGGAAATCCCTAGACCTGATGTGTGTCTGTTCTGAGGTCAGAGCAGCTTCCAGGAGGACTTGCTTTGTTATATGGGATCTTCTGAGGCTTTCAGGAAGCTTTCTTGGTAACCATGAAGAGCGTTCAATCACTTCTCGGCCTTTTGGCTAAGATCAAGTGGAAGAGCGTTCAGCCCTCTTGTTGTGACTGTCTATCTAACCTGAAGGACATGGCAGTGAGCGTCAGGTAAGCTATAAGGAAGTATCTACAATGCTACTGAAAATACAAACATCCAGAGTGGCTCCCCGAGCAGTGCTGAGTTAACGAACACCTACTATGCTTAGAGCAGGTAGCTTGCTCATGCATCCTCAAAACCTGAAGATGCCTTTGTGTGTCTTGGCTTTCTTAGAAGTGAGCCAATACAAAATAGCAAAGCGACATTTATACTTGGAGCAGAAGCTCCTGAGAGGAAACTGGAGACATTTCTGGCAGAGATAGTGTGTGTAGGTGAAAAGGGAAAGTTCAAAAACAGTTTTGTTTATAAGCTCTGAAGTGAGATTTCCTTAATAAAGGAGAATGTGGAGAAACAAGAAAAATACAGAAGGCTGTATGTGTGCAGAGAGCACACTTGTGCCCTAAGAAACACTTGGAATGAGGACTCATTTGGAGTGATTGTGTAGTAAAAACTCCCAACTCTTGAAATGGTTACACTTTTTCTAGGTGCATCATTCACTCTTCCTTCAAATGATTCCAGATAATTCCTTTGCTCTTTTTTCTGTCATTTTGGGACTAATCATTTCTCTTTTACTTCTTTTAGTTGCATGCCATCTTTTGCTAACAGTAAAAAATTTTTTTTTAAAATCACTACAGAACTTTTTGTAGCATTTAACCAATTTGTAAGGCAGTGCTTCCTAAATTTCAGTGGTACACTAAGCTTTTCAGAAAATGAGTTCTAGAGGGAATTGATTTTTATCTGCAATACTCTCATCCTACAGACAGGTTATTGACTACGTTTGATAGAATGGAAGTGTAAAACCAGAATGAAGCATTGCGGTAGCAAATCCTATGGGGGCAGTTCATGATCAACAGGATCATTCACAGGATGGAAAGATCTGAGAGCTAGACAGTGTCACCAGAGAAAAGAGGTGAAATGAAAGCATTAGTTTTCTGAAAGAGTCTTTTCCCTAGAGACACAGGGATTTTGTTGACTTGCTCATTTTCTGTGTACTTTTTGTTTCTAGTTTTCATCAGCTCCTGTGAGAATCTCTAAAGTCTTAATAATTTATAATCAAATACTTATGTTCAAATAAAAACAGTAGCATGCCATAATCCCTGTTGCTGTGAATCCATATGAGGTGGTTCACATCCATTGTTCGAGTCTTACTCTGGTTTCTATTTTCATGGTATTTTGAATATTCTGCTTTCCTAATACATTAGAGTTCCTCTCCTGTGAGAATCCTGAAGGCCTACTGTCAAAATGGAGATTGACTCCAGCGCTGTCTTCCCTGTGTTCCTTGATGCTTTGTGGATTCTGGTTGCTGGAGTGAACTCTTTTATTATAATGGTAGACAATAGTTTGTACTCTGAAGTAAAAGCTTATACATGTAAGTTTCACTTGAAAATTATACAACTAAGTTCTAAGTACCTGTTCTTGAATATTGAGATCCTTATGGTGAAAGGATTTTAAATCATCAAAGTAAGTTTTATTTCATTAAAACTCAGAATAGAAATTTTGAGAATAGGAGATTATCCCAAGGAGCTTTTTAGTGGGTTATAAAAAGGAGATCTGATCATGGAGTTTGAATGGACCTTGAAGTCTTCAGTTCACTAAGGCAGTGTTGGCGAACCTTTAGAGCTTTCAATGATACAAATAGCCCACTGTGGCATATGTGTCATAGTTTTGCCACTGCTGCACTGAACATCTCACAAAGTCATTATGTTTCCTAGGCTGAGCTCAAATATGCAAGTCTTCTGCCTCTGCCTATCAGAGATCAGGGGTTGCAGGTGTGATCTAGTGACCCAGTTTAAATCAGATATTCTTTCTTCAATATAATCTGTTCATCACTCAAGCAGTGATCCTTTTACAACACAGTTTAGATGGTGATGCTCTTCAAACTCAATAATGGTTTCCTGTTTCACTTAGACCAAAACCTGAAGGGCTTTACAGTGACCTAAAAGATGCTACTTAATCTCTTGTCTATAACATCTGTTGTAGTCAGAGTTTGCAAGGGAATAGATTTAATATAGGACACATAATTTATATGGTCATTTTATAATACTCACCCAAAAAGTCAAATGCAGAAGAGTGTAAGAGATTTATCCATGCACTAGAGACCCAAAGAATCCAGCTGAGATCCTGGATCCAACAGCAATGTCCTGCATGAATCTAGCTGGAGGCCTTGAGCCCACAACTAGGTCTCATGCAAGTTTGTATCGGGGATCTGCCCTGGGAAGGCTCAAAGGTCAGTGGTGGAAGTTAGAAAGTCTGAGCTATTGGGATGAAGGATCTGTGCCACTCACAGGGATCTATAGTGAAGCCAGAAAGCAATGCTCAAGGTAAGGGCCAGAACTCCCCCAAAGAGAACCTCTGCCATCCGTAGTGATAGCGAGAACCCAAATTTTTCTGATGATAAGAACAGCTGAGTTCATATCAGGAAAACCAACGTGACAGTCTTCTCTAGGAGAATCAACAGCACACCATCTTCCCTTCCAGTGCTCTTTATGCCGTTGGCAAAAGTCCTCCGGGGGAACTGCCATGGGCAGTACCATGCTGATTCAGTTCGGCTGGGTGTTACCAGTTGACCATTAGTTAATCCAGCACATCTTTCTAACCTCTCTACTTCTTTTCCCTTAACACACAAAGAATTCTTACATCTCATGGCCTCTGATATATTTATTTCTTCTATCATCTTTGTGAAGCTCATTTTGTACCCTCTTCAATCTTTTGATGTCACCGTCTTAATGTTAAGATATTTTATCAATGAAATAGTGTATGGTTTTCCTATGGGAAGTATCTAGAATAGGCAAATTCAAGGGCAGGAAGTAGAATCTGAAGTCACCAACTAGGGAGACAGAGAAAGAGAAGCTATTATTGAATGGGTATGGCACTTCCATATGTAAGTATGGAAATTTTCTGAAAGTAAATAGCAGTGATAATTGTACTTCATTGTGAATGTACTTAATGCTACTGAAGTGTACCTTAAAAGTCATTAAAATGAAAAATTCTATGGTATGAATATTTTGCTACAACTTATAAAAAGCCATTTAATGGAAATAAAGGATAATTGTGCCAGTACAATTGGCTATCTATAGGCAAAAAAAAAAAAAATATGACCTAAACTTTATTTAATAGAGCAACTCAAAGCATACTATAGATTTACATGCAAAATATAAGATTATAAAACTGATAGGAAAAGATTTGAGGAAATCATCAGTACCTAAGGATAATAATTCTTAGGCATGATTAAAAGCATGGTCCTTAAATGAAAAAAAAATCATTGGAATTGAAAACTTGCTTTATGAAAAATATTGTAAAAAGGATAAAAATATGAGCTACAAACTGGGAGAAAATATTGCAAAGTATCTTCAAAGAACTAGTATCTGGAATCTATAAAGCATTCTTAAAATTTAATAGTCCTTGCTCTACAGACATAGTGGCATGCGGGGTCATTGGTCACCCTCCCCTACCATCCAAAAGACTGCAGCAGCTCATGGAAAACTAGCAACCCCTTCCACCACCTGCAGAACCTTAGTGGGCTGGTGGGAACCTCAGCAACCTCTCACCCATATGGAGGACCTCAGTGGGTTTGTGACGTGTGGTGAGTTTCTCCCTCAAATAGAGTACCTCAGTGGGTAAATAGGAACAGCAGTGAACTTTCCAATAGCTGTAGGACCTTAGCAAGTGTGCCAAGAGTGTGGGTAAGTCCTTTTTCCATACAGAGAACACCAGGTGAGTTGAGGAGAGTGCCAACAAGGTCTCCCCCAACCTGGAGGTAAGCGAAAGGGCCTATGAGACACCCAGTGACACAGTAGTGTCCCAGCTGAGATACACACTATAGCCTGGTAGATCTGGCTGCTTGGAACAACCTGAAGCCATGGTAACAATAGAAATTAAGAGTTGACTTACATCAATACTCCTAGGCTAGTCAGCCTAGGAATAATATATAGGACTAACCAAACAGGCCATGCAGGAGGAATTCAGATGACTTCCTCTCCCCTTCACTGTAAGACAAACATCAACTACACAGTAGGACCCTAAGACAAACACAATGGACAGTAGAGACTAGTGGGATTCACAAGACCAAAATATTAATCCAAGGGGTGAAAATGACAAAATGAAGAAGCAAAATGCAATCTCAAATGTCCAGTACATCAGGAACAAGTACAGGAGATATTGAAATAGAAGACATTAGAAGTTATACACCTGAAATTTCTGAAAACGTAGCAAGTGAAATAAAGAAATCTGTGAGGCTATAGAGACAACTGGATTAAAAATCATCTCTCACATAAAGAAATGACAACCTTAATAAATGAGTTCCTCAACATAGCTAGAGAAGACATAGATTAAAAAAGTACAAGAGCATGGGAAAATGATGGAAACCTTGAATGAGCAAGGCAGAAAAGGAGTAGAATCATGAAATAAATTCAAAGTGATATCCAGGAAATAAAAAATTCTGCTGAAAGCTGGCAAAACTGTTTGAATGAAGCTGAAGATAGAATTTGAGACCATGAGGACAGGATCACAGCTAGCAATCATGAAAGGAAAGAACTTTTAAAAATAACAAGAGCATGAAAGGACAATTTGACATCTTCAAAGTGATGCAGAGAGAAACAGTATAAGGCTAATAGACATCAGTGGAGATCCATGAGTCAATGCAAATGACATCGGTAAAACTATTTACAGATGTAATAGCAGAAAATTTCCCAAACATGAGGAAAAGAATCAGATATACAGATAAGTGGGGCATGTAGAATGCCAAAAACTCATAACCAAAAGAAATCTACACCCAGACATCTAATTAAGATCCCAGTAATTCAGCATAAAAACAGAATACTAAAAGCAGTTAGCGAAAAGACAAAAGTCACCTATCAAGGAAAATCGATTACAATCACGGCAGACCTCTCAGCACAAATCCTCAAGTCAAGACAAGCTTTGAATGAAGTGTTTCAAGCCCTGAAATAAAACAATTTCCAACCCAGAAATGATGTACCCTGCAAAACTTTCTTTAAAAATTAATGGAGAAATGAGATACTATATGACAAAGAACAACTGAAGTCCACCAAACCAACTCTAGAAAGAGTACTAAAAGACATACTACATAGAGATAAAAATGACTATAATTCCCAGAACAACAACAGAAAGAAACAACCAGACAGGGCAAGCAATTAAACAAGGGGAAAGAGCAGGAAACTAACAACAGGAAAATAACATGACAAAAGTGAGCCAGTACATATCAGTTATATCCATCAATGTAAATGGCCTCAATTCACCAATTAAAAGAAATAGGTTGACAAAATGGATAAAGAAACAGAATCCAACAATATACTGTATACAGGAAACACATCTGACTCAAAGGGAAACTCATAGACTAAAAGTCAAAGGATGGAAAATAGTATTCCATGCAATAGGAACCCAGAAAAAAAGCATGGATAGCTTTTCTATTTGCAGACAATGTGAACATGAAAACAAAAATGATCAAAAGAGATAAACTCGCTGCATACTTGTTAGGGGAATAATTCAAGAGGAAGAAGTAACAGTCATAAATAAGATGTATGCCCCGTAGTTGGGTACGGAGCACCCAACTATGAAAGATAAATATTAATAGACATGAAAAACAAATATGCAATAGCACAGTTGTAGTAGGGGACCTTATTATACATTAACACAAAGAGGTAAATGAACGAGGCAAAAAGTCGGCAAAGAAATAACAGAACTGAATCAAACCTGTGAACAAATGGACTTAGTAGATGTTTATAGAGTGTTCCACCTAACCACATCAGAATACACATAATTCTCAGCTGCACATGGGACATTCTCTGAAATAGACCATATATTAGTCCATAAAACATTCTTAAGTAAATGCAAAGGGATTAAAATTATCCCATGCATAATATCTGACCACAGTGTACTAAAATTGGAAATTAATGACAAAAGAAACTTAGACCTACATAAACACATGGAAATTAAATAACAACTTTTTGAACAACCAACTGCTTACAGGTGCAATTAAAGAAGAAATTAAACAAAACCTACAATTCAATGGAAATACACCTACAACATAAGAAAACCTGTGGGACACAATGAATGTGGCCTAAGAGGGAAATATATAGCAATGAATTGTCGCAGCAGGAAAACAGAATGAGCACAAATAAATAACCTAATGCTACACCTCAAGTTTGTGAACAAAGAAGAGTAACTCAAGCCCAAAGCTCATAGAAGAGAGTAAATTATAAAGATCAGAGCAGAAATTAATGCAATTGAAACTAAGAAAACAATACAAAAAATTAATGAATTAAAGAGGTTGTTCTTTGAGAGAATAAACAAAATTGATAAAAAGGAAGAAAAAACTCAAATACAATAAGGAATGAAACAGGTAAAATTACTGCATATCCTGTAGAAATTCAGAAGATCATGAATGTTTGTTTTGAAAATCTTTATTCACATAGGTGGAAAACAACAGAGGAAATGGACAGATTTCTAGAAACATATAAATTACCAAATCTAAATCAAGAAGATATAACAATTTTGAATAACCCAGTATCAGCTACTGAAATTGAAAATGTGATTAAAATCTTACCAACAAAGAAAAGCCCAGGTCCTGACAGATTCACAGCAGAGTTCTGTAAAAAATTCAGAGAAGATTTAATGCCAATACTCCTCAAACTTTTCAATGAAATTGAAAGGGAACCAATACTTCCGATCTCATTCCTGGAGGCAAGAATTACTATACCAAAACCAGAAAAACACCCAACCAAAAAGGAGAACTATGGGCCACTCTCTAATGAACATTGATGCAAAGAGTCTCAATAAAATACTGGCAAATAGAATGCAGCAAATCATCAAGAAGATAATACATCATGATCCAGTGGGATTTATCCCAGGAATGCAGGGATGGTTTAACATATGCAAATCAGTAAATGTAGTACACCACATCAATAGTGCCAAAGACAAAAACAACATGATCATCTCAACAGATGCAGAAAGACCTCTTGATAAAGTCCAACATTTGTTCATGATACAAACCTTACAGAAGCTTGGAATAGATGGTATCTACCTCAGTCTCATAAAAGCCATCTATGATAAACCAACAGCCAACATTATACTAAATGGAAAAAAACTGAAAGCTTTTGCTCTAAAATCAGGAACAAGACAAGGATGTCCACTGTCACCACTCCTGTTCAATACAGTTCTGGAAACATTAGACAGATCAATTAGACAAGAGAGAGAAATAAAAGGAATAAGGGTAGGAAAGGAAGAAGTTATTTGCAGATGACATGATACTCTACTTCATCAAAAGATTACTAGAGTTAATAAGCAAATTCAGCAGTGTAGCTGCATACAAAGTCAACACTCAGAAATCAATAGCATTCCTGTACACAAACAACAAACTCACTGAGAGAGAAAGTATGGAAATAATACCTTTCACAATAGCATCTGAAACAATGAAGTACTTAGGAATCAACCTAACAAAGGATATAAAAGACCTCTATGTTGAAAACTATAGTACTCTAAAAAAGGAGATTGAAGAGGATGTCAGAAGATGGAAAGACATCCCTTGCTCTTGATTAGGTAGAACCAACATTGTGAAAATGTCCATACTCCCAAAACTGTTACACAGATTTAATGCAATCCCAATGAAAATACCATTAATATACTTATAGATCTAGACAAAACATTCCCAAAATTCATTTGGAACCAGAAGAGACCTACAATAGCAGAAGCAATCCTGGGAAACAAAGACAAGGCATGAAGCATCACAATTCCTGACTTGAAATTATACTACAGAGCCTCAGTGATAAAATCAGCATTGTATTGGCAAAAAACCAACCAACCAAACAAACAAACAAAAAACACCTGAAGATCAGTGGAACAGATTAGAAGACAGAGACACAACTACAAAGACATATGGCCACCTTATCTTGACAAAGGGGCTAAACATGTTCACTGGAAGAAAGATAGCCTCTCTAGTACATTTTGCTGGAAAAATTGGCTTTCCACATGCTAGACCCATCTCTATCACAATGTACTAAACTAAAGTCAAAATGGATCAAAGATCTAAATATTAAAATAGAAACATGAAATCTATTGGAAGACAAGGTAGGTAGAAATCTTGAAGACATGGGGTAGGCAAAGAGTTCATGAATAAAACACAAAACACATGGGAAGTACTTCAAAGAATCAACAACTGGGATCCCTTCTTGCTAAAAAATTTTTGGTCTTCAAAAGAAATCACCAACAGAGTGAAAAGAAAACTCACTGAATTGGAAAGAATTTTAGCCAGCTATGCCTCAGACAAAGGACTTATGACTAGAACATAAAAAGAACTGAAAAACAACTGGTCTCCCATATTCAAAGACCCAATCCAAAAGTGGTCATCTGTGATGAACATGCACTTCCCAGATGAAGAAATACAAATGGCAAATAAATACATGAAGACATGTTCAACATCACTGGTCATTGGAGAAATGCAAATTAAAACAACACTTAGATTCCATCTCACTCCAGAAACAATGGCTGCCATCAGGAAATTAACTGATAACAAATGTTGGTGAGGCTGTGAGGAAAAAGGAGCTCTTCTCCACTGCTGGTGAGATGTAGACTGGTGCAACCATTGTAGAAATCAGCATGGAGATTCCTAAAAAAAAACTAGGATTGAAAGTCCATTCAATCCAGCTATTTCCCTTCTGAGTTTTTTCTCAGAAAAATTGAAAATGTCCTGACACAGCGATATATGTGTGCCCATGTTTATAGCAGCACAATTTGTAATACCTAAATCTTGGAAACAACCCAAATACCCATCAATTGAGGAATGGATAAAAAAGACATGGTATTTTTCTACAATGGAATATTACTTAGCTATAAAAAGGATAATCTTGACTTTTATAGGTAAATGGAAACAACTTGAGACCATAAGTGCAATAAAGCAAACTCACATTTATAAATGTCATATTGTCTTCCTAGTATTAAAAAATTAAAAAAAAAACTGAAGGAGTAATAAGATTCAAAATGTACATTAGATATTTTAATAATGAAAGAGAGAGTGCTTAAAAGGGCAACTACTAGACTAGGGGAATGGAAAAAAGGAAGAAAGGAAAAGATTATAATGTATTTTGGTAAACATATATAAATGCATGTATGTATATGTATGCTAGATTGATAACTGTACTACTAATCTCTGTTAGTTCATCAAAGAGAACAGTTTGTGCTGTTAGTTTGATTACTCACTCTTGTGCCTAGATTTTATAACCCTAACAACTATTCTAAAGTAACAATATGCAATATATTAGCAAGTGTTAATTCCTTAGTTTTGTTTTCTTTTTTGAAGTTCTATATCATTTCTATCCTTTTTTTGTTTTGATTTTTAAAATAAAAATTTTCAGTTAAAAATATCCAGTTACAAAATTGGCAAGAAAATGAAGACATTTTACCAAAGATTACATACAGATGTCAAATAAGCATATGAAAATATGTTCAGCATCATCAACCATTAAGAAAATGCAAATTGAAACCACAAGGAGACTTCACTGCATACCTATCAGAGCAAGTAAAGTTGTAGCATTAAGTGCTGTCTAGAAGTAAAGACAGTAAATTACTCATTCATTGCTGGTCAGCATATAAACTGGAATAGTCAGTATAAAAATTGGCAGTTTCCTTAAAAATAAAACATGTACTTATCATATAAACTATCAGTCATATTTCTTGGCATGTATTCTAGTGATATGAAAACTCACATTCACACAATATATACATACAATTGTTCATAGAAACCTTATTTGTAATAGGTAATTTTGGAAACTTACTTGTAGTTAACAAAGAATTACAAACAGAATATGAGAATATCTGCTCCCCCAGATAATTAATGTACAGGAGACAAACTTGGTATAAGTATACAAAGAAATTCTCCACAGCCATAAAAAGAATGAATTAGTGATACAGGCAACCAGTTGGAGAGATCTGAAGGGGATTGTTCTAAGTGAAAAATCTAATCTCAAAGATCTGTATAACTCAGAATTTCACTCATAGAACATACTCCAAATGACCAATTTCACAGATGAGATCTCCAAGGCACCAGAAAATAAGAATCTTATGCAAGAGTTGTCTGAACAGCATAACTGAAAAACAAATCTTATCTTTTGACTCTAATACTTTAAAAAAAATGCCACAGCTGCTTGTTATTGATGAAAGTAGCAATTTCTGTGATTCATAAATTAACATTTCCAGAGAGGAAAGAGCTTCTCTATAATGAAGATGTCATAAATCATGCATAGTTGTCCTGGGATTTGGAACAGAGCTAATGGCAGAGTTCTCACTGAGGCGTGTGTCTGCACTGGCCTGTCCCGGTTAGAATTCCCATCAGACCCTCGAAACTCAAAGACCCAATCCAAAAATGGGCATCTGAAATGAATACACAGTTCTCAGATGAAGAAATACGAATGGCAAATAAATACATGAAAAAATGTTCATCATCATTAGTCATGAGACAAATGCAAATTAAAACCACACTGAGATTCCATCTCACTACAGAAAGAATGGCCAAGATAGAAAACACTACCAACAACAAGTGTTGGAGAGGCTGTGGGGAAAAAGGAACTCTTCTGCACTGTTGGTGCAAGTGTAGACTGGTGCAACCACTGTGGGTGTCAGTCTGGAGATTCCTCAAAAAGCTGGATATGGAAGTCCCATTTGACCCAGCTATTCCACTTCTAGGCATACTCCCAGAAGAACTGAAAACATCGTACCACAGTGATTTATGTGCACCCATGTTTATAGCAGCACAATTTGTAATAGCCAGATCTTGGAAACAACCTAAGTGCCCATCAACTGAGGAATGGATAAAAAAGTTGCGGCATTTTTATACAATGGAGTACTACTCGGCTATAAAGAATGATCACATCGAGATATTTATAAATAAATGGACACGACTTGAGACCATTCTCTTAAGTGAAATAAACCAAACTCACAAGGGTAAATACCATATAGTCTCCCTAATATGAGATTTGATAAGAGTATATAAGACTTTATGGTAAGCATGAGGCCCCATCTC
>PVJX010015605.1:0-42191 GCA_004027295.1 Dolichotis patagonum
ATTTGATGGTATTGTTGGGGATGCACCTGTGGACTGCTAGAAATAATAGAGGAAGAGAGATTGTTTCAGACACCTAAGGACTACCCAGATCTCTGATAAGACATTTGTTTGATGCTTAAATATTTTTCACTGAGTATAATAAGATATATTTCTTCCCTTTATCAATTTCTAGTCAAGCCTGGCAAATATGCTTAGATAAATTGAAAGTATCTTTTAAGTAACTGATTAAATGTAAAGAATGAGTCTCACTTCTTTCTTTTCTAGACATTTGTGGCACTAATATTGACATTTTGTTTCCTTAAATTGCATCTTAATGTGTACGTCTACCACAGCTCCTTCCTCAGAAATATTGCTGTAGCCTGGAACTTACTTCATTTTTATCTCTTTGTATAGACTTAAATATTCATTCCAACTTGAATTTCTCTAATTCTAAAATTATGAGTATCTAGGTATAATAACATAACCAAAGTGTATCTTTCTTTTAAGTCAGCAGTTCCATAGGTTTTGAAAAATATGCATAGATATAACACAAGCATCATGATCAAAATACCTTTCTATTCCTGTTATTTCCTCATGCCCTAACTTAAATTCCTCCCTCTTATCCAGACTCCTCAACTGATATGATGTTTCTTCCTTCAGTTTTGCCTTTTTAAATATATAATATTGATTTATTCCTGAAGCCATACTGTCATAAAGTAATTCATAATAAGTTTGCTTCGGTCATTTTCATGTAGCCAAATGTAGTTGTAACCCATGATATTGCAGTTATCAGTTGTATATTCCTTTTTATTGCTACATAATACTTCATTTTATAGATATATTTTCTGGTGACATTAATTTGCTTTCCCACCTTGTACACTTGTGTGTAAAGTGGGTTGGAAAAGATTTTGTTTTCTTGTAGTTGGGAAGGATTTGTCATACCATACATTTAAAAACTTGTGGACTTTTAAAATTGTACATTACCTAGCAGATAATATGGTCTTTAAGAGAGACTCAGACCTAGTACTGAATTGCCCTTGGAAAAATGTACTCAAATCCTATATACTACATATAAGTAAATGGCCAACTGTATTTGTGTGGATCTTTTTACTACAAAGTCATTTTGCATAGTGTAATCAGAGATTTTTGTATTTCATACTATAATTTGACCTCATAATGTAATGGAAAGAGAATAGAAGTCAGGGAGACCTGGATCTGCATGTGAGCACTGCCAGGTCTGGCAGCTCATGTCTGGGAGAGTTGCTTGATTCTGACTCTCTAAAAAGCTTACTTACTTACACAGTAGAAATCATGGCACATTGCTCATGAAGTTATTATAAGAAGCCAGAATAAAACAAGTTTAAAATAGTAATAGACACGGCTTTCATGATAAACCAATAGCTGCCTCACTACTCTATCCTCAGCTCCCTATCCAGAATAGTCTCTTTGGTAAGTGTACTTTTTTGCTTGTCTTTATTTTTTTGAGACAGAATTTTGCTATGTAGTCCAAGCTGACTTTGAACTCACTATGTAACCCAGGCTACCTTGAACTCATGGCAATCTTCCTGGTTCAGTCTCCTGAGTGCTGGAATTACAGGTGTGTGTCACCATGTTCAGCTTGGTAAATGTGGTTTTGAAAAACTTTTATAGTCATTTCAGAAACAAGAAAGTTATTTCTACTTTAGACTACTAAACTACTACTACTATTACTTACTTAAATAATTTAACTAGTTTGTTATAACTCCCACTGTAATGCACATTAACAAATATTACAAATTTTTAGTCAGAAATAGATTCTTGTCACAGTTTATAGTAAATACATCTTTATGGCAAATTAATTTTTGTTTAAGTACAAGTTAAACTATATATGAGGTATAGAAAATGACTGAAGAAATTTGCTGATAACATTTAAAATTGACAGATAGCTGTCATTTATCTTCACTTCTGTTACCATGCTTATCTCTGTAACCTACAACCCAAAGATTGTATATTTCAAGAAGTTCTGCTGTTTTTGCAAATAACAAAAGACAATAGTAAAGGTATATCAGGAAACCCTACTTTGCAGAGCACACATCAAAATAGACTATAAATAAAAATTTTAAAAACTTGACATGCAATGATACATATCAATCAAAAATGTGTAGCTCTTGGATTCCCAGACTGAGACATGCAGTAGATATACAGTAATATTAAAATAAAATTTATCCAATTTAAGTCCTACCTAGATAGGTATAGCATACCAGGCCCAATCTTTCCTTCTGAGCTTCTAGTGGATACTAGAATAAATATCTCACATCTGTCATTTGCCTATAATGCTATCTGAATGTCGTTCCTTTTTTTTTTCTTATCATGCTACATTGTGGTCCCAACTTTCAACCAAGATTGTGTAGCCTGGTATCCAGGTTACTGCTCTGTTCTGCTATTGATACTGATCATTTGAATACCTTCAGTGGCTTCTAATTTGCAATCAGTCGCTCTTCTGTTTCATAATCTAGTAGCATGCCTGCTAAAATGAAGACATTGCCTTCCACCACACTCATCATACAGTGTGACCAAAATGTAGCACTGGTTTTT
This sequence comes from Dolichotis patagonum, assembly GCA_004027295.1. Classification (NCBI taxonomy): domain Eukaryota; kingdom Metazoa; phylum Chordata; class Mammalia; order Rodentia; family Caviidae; genus Dolichotis; species Dolichotis patagonum. The sequence goes on from PVJX010015605.1 coordinate 2,554, forward strand.
TTTTTTTTGGTACTGGGGATTGAACTCATGACCTCACACTTGCCAGGCAGGCACTTAAGCCACTGAGCTAAATCGCCAGCCCATAGCACTGTTTTTTTTTTACTTTTTCATTGAGATGTGTTTATCATTTTAGCATTTTTCACTAGTTATACCATAATACTTTTGAGTTCTATTAATCCCCTTTGATGTAGAGCTATCACCTGGTTTTACTCAAACTAATCTTGCCTTTTGAGAAAAATCTCATAGTCCATGAATCAGAGTTTCACATTTTGATAATGTTCTGTGTGTTTCACCAAACAAATGTGTGGTTCTATTGCTAGCTCAGTAGACATGAAGACTGTCCAAATTTGTTGTTAGTTTGTGTCTTAGTTATTTTCTCATTGCTGGAACAAAATACCCACATTGACAAGCTAAAGGAGGAAAGGTTTACTGTAGCTCACAGTCTGTAGAGGTTTTAATTGACAGTTGGTTGGTTCCAAGGCAGGACAGCATACCAGAAAGGCACAGTAGAGAAGAAACAGTCCATGGTATTGCAGGCAGGACACAGCAAGTGGCAAGTTTTCCTTTCCTTTTTTATTCTTTTCAAACTACAAGCCTATTGGATGATATCACCCATAGCAAGGGTGGACCTTCCAATTTCCCCACCCAGAACTATGGTAAAGCAATCAGTGGATGAATCCAGTTATCATATAACAATAATCCAGTATAACACACCCAAAAGCTCTTATCTATGAGTGCACAAGGCCCTGGGGGGACATCTAGATATAAGCCATAACATCTTGCCTTCTGTTAACTCCTCCTCCAGCTACACAAACAAATACTCATGTATGCATATACTCAGATATGCACGTGCACACACACACACACACACACGCAGTTCAGTTGTGTGGGCCTTTTAAGGAATGTTTCATTATTTAAAAGTATGTTCAAAAAAGCATGTTACAGTTTGAGTCTGGATGTTCCCTCAAAGCCTTCTGCAGTCAAGGGCAGGCTTCTAGATTTTGTGACCAATCCATGGTCTAATGCTGGGATAATAGGTGTGAATGCTATACTCAAGAGGGTGTAGCCTATATACAATGTAAGAGACAGAAAGAGTCCTCTCTCTCGGCTCCTCTCTTTTGGCTCTTGTTGCTTTTTCTGTCTTCTATCACCGTAAACTGTTGCCCCTCTGCCATGCTACCCTGTCTTGGATCCAGCTGATCATGGATTGAAAACTCCACAAACTCTGGGCTAAATAAATCTTTCCTTCCTTAATTTGGGTGTCAGATATTTTGTCTCTGTTACAAGAAAAAAAGTACCCAAGATCCTATATAATGCCAAAACTTATCAAATTGTGAAATATAAATGTATGATTTATTATGTAAAAGCAAAATATAATTATTATAAAAATATGATCACTATTAATATTGAAAGAGGGCAGAGAGGTTTGTTTTAGGGCTGGAGTTGGAATTTAGTCATTTATGTCATGTGGAATTAGGCAGTTGGGAAAGGAGAAGGTGAAGAATGGAAAAGAACAAAAGCCAAATTGCAATAAATTATGGTGGAAAGAATTCTGAGCCAAATTTGGAAACTGAGTGAAGAGTCAGAAAGAAATCACATTTCTGATTATAATATGGTAGCTCTTACTTGAATGTTTTGTGTAGTAGCTATCCTGGTTGTGTGCATGCATTGAGCATGTTCGTGGGCCTGGAATAGGGAGTGGGTACTGGTTAATCTCTCCGGATTGTGTGCATAAACAAGCCTTCCAGAGAATCCCGCTAAGGGAATGTTAGTCTGAGGAAGGAAACAGCAGCTTCTTCATTTTATGGCAGACTCACAAGTATACTTGGCAACGTGAAGTCTGATGTCACCACAAACTGTGGATATGGGCAGTAATCTCCACCCTGTTAGTGGTGGAGGCATGACTGGGTCTCAAGCAACAAAGTTCATCAGCTGCCAGAGCTGATCTTGACCACATTAAGATATAGATAGAGTTGAGGGTCATAGAGATAGATGCATGGCAACAGTGAGAGGGACATATTTGGACATTGGCACAAATGGGAATTCACTTGTACCTAGAGACTGATAAATGTTCAGCCTACAAAGGGTTAAAAGTCATTACCTGTATGCATATGTCACAGGCCATAATAATAATTTAAAGCTGTTTTCTCATAGCATAGTGTGTGAAAATCTACGTTTTTAAGGGCTTTAAAACTGTTCTGCTCACATCTAAGTCTTGAATGTATCTTTACCTATGGATCTAGAGTTTTTTGATGGTATAAACCACCTTCCTTATACTTTTATAATTTTCACATTGAATCAAAAGAAAATGTTCCTAGATTCTTGTTCATTCCACTGAATGGCATAAGCAGACTGAATTTCTACATTCTCTGCTCATTTACCACTTATGATTCATTTAGATCAAGACTCTGAAGACAGTATTTGATGAGATTTCAAGCTCCTTGAGGACAGCCAATCAGGCTGTTTGTCACCATGGTACTGAGCCTATTAATTTGCATATAGTTCAATGGTGCCTATTATTGTTGTCCTGGTGACCTGCTGTGATGTTCTGTGCCAATTTCACTATACTGTGTCCATTGGCTTTATTTCATCCTGGTTTGTTGTATATTACTACCTCCAAGTTAATGAAAATTAAATAAAAATAAAACAATAGAACGTGAGAAAACAAGGTAACAAAATACCTCCCAAAACTCCCAACTCCATCAAAGCTGATCCATGTGACATGGATAACGAGAAACTCAAAAACAAAACAACAGAATTATATAAGGTGATTAAAAAGGAAATAACAACAACAAAACAGATCAATAAGGTGCTAAGCAAGCTGAAACATGATTTAACTAAACAGATAATGGACTTAAAAAGCAAAAGGAGGAAAACAAAGTGCTCTAAAGGATATAACTGCATGTATGTTTAAGTGTGTGGGATTGATAACCATATTACCAAGTTTTTGTTGGATCGTTGAACAGAACTGTTTACAGCCTCACTGTTTGTTCACTTTGTATGCCTTAATTTTGTAATATGAACAACTATTTCTAAGAAGACAATATGTAATTTATCAAGTAGTGATTTCTTAATGTTTTTTTGAAATTCTGTATTATTTCTACCCTTTTTTCTGTTTTGCATTTTTTCTCTTTAAATAAAATTTTTAAAAAATTTGCATATAGTTGATGATAATAAGTAAATAAATGCATGACAAAGTGATTATTATATAATTCTCAACCTAATCCAAGTGAAAAATCATGACAGAAAATTATATGAATTTGTTGGAGAGAAAGGCTGGAAGAGAATTATGTAGGAAACACAGAGACAAATACTAAAATACCATAAAATATACCAAACATGGCAAGCCAAGAAAAGGAGCTAATGCTTTTTCATATAGCCTAGTAGGAGATGCAGAGGCAGAAAATATTGAGTTGGTGATTAAAACTGAAATTCCTGGCAAAACTGAAGTTCAGAATCTTTTAGGACTCTCCCAGCTCCGGTGAGCTTATTCTTTTGATGTGCAAACAAACCTCACTGGTCTGCCAGTCAAATAAATGCTAATGGTAGTATTGGCTCTGTTTGACTTTTTGATGTTAAACATTTGAAATGTTTCCATCTGAAAAGACAAACTGTAATCTAAGTGGCAGAATCAAAAGTACTTCAAACAAAATAGGACTTAATATCACCCATTAGATACACTAGCAGTTAAACAACAAAATAACTGAGGAAGGAGGGGTCTTTTTTTTCAGGAGAAAAATTAAAACTACTGAAAAGATAAAAGATTGTATATTCTTGGTAGAGAAAAAAATCATCTTGAGAGATTTTTTGAGTGTATCAACTTGAAGAAGATCCCTAATTTAAAGTTAGATTTTACAGGCCATGGAAAATTAAGGACACTAGCAAGCTGAAGTTGTAGAGCAAAAGAACTATGAGTAATTGAAAAGGAAGCAAGTCCTTCTACAGAGAGGAGAACAGAGCAGGGCAGACACAGGTGAAGCCAAGAGTTCACTGCGTTCCTAAAAGTGGTACTGAGTGAATTGTGTTTTTATTTTTCTTAATTTTAGATGCCTGGTCCAGGCTATTATTCTAGGCAGCTAAGTTAGATAAAAATGAATATGCAGTCAGAGAGGGATATGCTCAAAAGGAAGTCAGTACACCATATAAAGACAACAGAACTGTGGGCTAGAAGCAAATCTAAAGAGAGTCAGGGCTCAGGATGGAGAGGCAATAGCCAGATGTGCAAGATAAACAGCAGTTGTATTTAGTACCACCTGGTCCAGGAAGTCCAATTTTCTACTGCCTCTGGAAAATTTGGATATTTTTGTTAGACATTTTTGTTACTTTTTGAGCAAGAAAAATAACATTTTTTACTAGTAGTAGAAGGTATCAAAGGCCCAGGTGGATAACCAGAACATCTGAAACCTTCCCTTCCCCAAAATGCCTTTGCTTTTTTATATACCCTTGCTACATGACTCATTTCCCTATTGGTTCAATATTAGCTATACGGCTATAATAGTACTCGTTTTAAGTTGATTATAGTTTGACCGATGTATAAATTCCTCATTTGGGGTCCCTCCTTGAAATTCAGGAGTTATATTTCTTCCTTTTATTTCCAACAAAACTCTCCTAACTTCCTCCTTTGGTTTATAACTCCATTCCTCTGCGTGACAAAACCACAAACTCAGAACATTTGACTTATAACAGGTTGGGAGATATATTTTTCCTATTTAAGTATAATTAATGTTTTCAGGTTTTCTGAAATTTCTTTATATCCTTTCAATAAGCCATTCTTTGTAGTTTAAGTAAAAATGTTATTTTTCTTGCTCAAAAAGTAACAAAAGTGTCTAACAAAAATATCCAAATTTTCCAGAGACAGTAGAAAAGCAAATAGCCATAGCAATGGTGATCCATCATAAGACACAATTCTTTTTCTTAAAAAATTGAAATAGTACATGAATAGTTTTCCCTTTATTAAGCTTTTCCACATTGTAAGAGATAAACTGCTTTTCTCTGGTTCATTCTAAAGTAAGAAATTAGACATTAGTTGAACAAACATTTGTTGAACAAATATATTCATTAGTAATGAACATTTGTTGGGCATCAACTTGGTATTGGTCTCTGTGTTCTAAACTATGAGTTTTAAAAGTTAATGAGACATGTTCACTGTGTTTAAAGGGTTCCTACAACAAGGCAAGGTAAAGATAGTATAGCACGAGGAACAGAAACTTGCTCAAAATTTAAGAGAGAAAGAGAAGACAGAAGGACACAGGGCTATTTTATGAAATTAAAGGTAGGAAGGGCAGCTAGATCTTCCAAGTGACTGAAAACAAAAAATAGAGGACAAAGAACTAAAGCAATCCCCTCCCCATTACCAGCCTTGTTTCTTGCTCTCTAATTGCTCTTTTCTCTAATTAACTTTTTCTGTATTTATACAGAAATCTATAGATTATATTTTTCTGTATTTATTAAATAAAATGTTTTTTAAAATGAACACAGAATCCTAGTTCATATGGTCCAAAGACTCTAGAACCCCTAAATCCTGAATACATATCCCCGGAAGAAAGAATCAAATTAAGCTTGGATCAAATGTCTGCTTCAGTGACTATACGGCAGGGTTATGTGTCTACTCAATGACTTCTAAGGGGGAGTCTGAGAAGGCCCCATGGGTGGAGCAGGAGGATTATCTGAAATATCTGCAATACAACAAAAAACAAGTAAGAACAATCAAGTCTAGTAAGGCTAAAAGGATTAAAAAGAAATCTGTAGGTGTACTGATGGATCAAGGTGGGGAGCCAAGAAATGTTTTATTTTTGTCTTTCTATTTTATTTGTTTTTAAATTAGAAGTGTGTTTTTTTTTTAGACATTACATATGACTCAGTTCCTGGAGAACTGTGGGTGAGTCTAATTCAAAGGGTTCTGCTTCAGTCTGTCATGTCTTAGATTCACATAGTAACATTTGAGGAGTCACTGCTTACCTCATTTCAAATTCTCCAGGACTTACAAAGAATTTCACATTCACAATCCTTTTCAGCTCTAGGACTGTTAAGTAATTTATTTTAACATGGTAACTATTTACCAGGAATTACTATTACTAGGGACAGAATAGACACTTGTGATATAAACAAAAAGAATTTCAGAGATCCAGCATTTAAATGAGAAAGCCATAAATAGAAAAATATCTATGGAATTTCAAGGAAAATAGGAGACGTAGACTAGTGAATAGGTGAATTCAGCCTAAATATAGTTTTATCTAGAGAAAAATAGTGAAATAGAATATGGACTAGGGCTCAACTGGAATTTTAAATGCCCAGTTTATCATATTCATATATGTACACACAGTAGATCAAATATGTATTTTAGAAAGAAAGTTGTGACTCTAAGTATAAAGGATAGACCGGAGATAGTGAGATTATGCATGAGATGTCATGGTAGTGAATGATCAGAAGAGAACAGAAAATAGTGCACAGACAACCATGGTAAAGGATAAAGACAGTTGCTGTGGCAGCAGGAAGGGCTAGCAGTGGCCCTAGGGAGGAAAGCAGGGGCCAATTGTATCTGTGGGGGTGAAATAAGCAAAGAAGAGCAGGCCATGAAGATAAAAGAAATCAAGAGAGAACACTGGGGGAAAGTTATCTGATATTCTTGCCTGGAGCCAAGAGAAGGAAAAGAGACAAGGACCTACTTCCTTTCCTCGGTGGCTTTAGAGTGTGGTCTCTGTTTGTTCCAAGACTTCACAAGTGCTCCATGATATCAAAGTTACTTTCCTAATAACACTGAACCATTGTCATTGTGTTTAATTTCTTACTCATTAGAAAGAAAAAAAATGACAGTCATTAGTCACCTTTAGGCAACGGGGGAGGTCAGTAAACCAAAAATTTTCATGCTACAAAGTAGGAAAAGTATTGATATGGTTTCAGATTTCAGATTTCACCTAGACTTTAAGAAACTACCACTTGTTGAATTTTGGTGTAGTATCAGAGGATTATCCAAAAATTATCTTCATTTTTCCACCTGCATTCTTAAGTGACTCCACATTAATCCACAATTCAACCAAAACTTCATATCACAAGAGCCAGATTACCAGAAGCAGGTATGGGAATCAAATTGTGTATTTTTTAAAGGCAAGTATTAGAAAAATTGGCAAAAAGGCACAACAATTCCACTTTTTTTCATGGTTTGTTTTATTTTAAGGATCTAATTATTTTTCATAAAACGTCTGGTATATTAACATGTAATAGGGTTGTTATTTTGTAAGTATTGATTCGTTATAAGCATCTGGAAAATGATCTGTTTTAATTTCTCAGTAGTAAACATCAATAGGAATAGTCCACAGGCACAAAAGTTCTTAAATAGTCTGGGGGTGTACAGGACCCCTAAGACAAGAGCGGAGAAACCTGACTTAACTTTGCTTATTTCCTGCTCACAGCGTGGTGCCCAGCACATACACCTGGCTCCTAGGAGGAGCTCCCAGGAGGACTGAGGCGGGGAACATCAAGGTGTTTGTCTCCAGAATCCCTTATGTTCTTTAAATTCATGCGAGGCAAGGGTTTGCTCTTGTTTCTCTAAAATTTTGGCTTACTCCTAAGAAATACAGCTCCTGATCTGTTATGTACCTCATGGTTGTGTAACATGAATCTGTCCAGTTTTGAGAACAAATGCAAAAAAGGTTCATTTTCCTCTCCAGCACCCAGAGACAAAGCACATTAAGGAACTATTCTGTCTCCCAAACAAGGGTCTGTTCCAAACTCTTACTCACATTTCAGTGAGTCAGATGGAAACAGACAGATATTCATCTCCCTGAAACCTGGCTCACTTCCCACAAGAAATCGGTGCTGGCCTGAGGCTGTGTGTCAGAGTTAGTGAGCGGCCACCTAAGACTTCTCAGGTGTAGCTGGTGTTTTAGTAAGCAAGCAAGTGTCACAGACAGGTCAGGAAAAACGCCTTCCAGTGTTGTCAGAGTTCCTAAAACAAATTAGTAAGTGATACATAAGAAAACAGGAAGGACCTGGGGCTATGTATCTTGGATTCAAGGGTGTTGAATTTACAGTCATGACCATAAACAGTAACATTTGATACATGTCAGTTTAATACTTTAAGAAATCAAGACTTCAATCCTAGATATGGTTCAATATTTTTTTTTTTAAAAGCTTTTGTTTTTCACTGATTAATTAAGTTGCTCTCACCTGGAACCAGGTGTGCTAGTGCTAGTAACAATATCCCAGGCACCCCATTCTGCTAGTAGCAGCGCTCTGTAAAGACTCAGAATGGCGCTAATAATCATGATTACATAAATAACTCTTTCATGCATGAGAACATGTGATTACTTCACTGAAAGTGGTCACAGGAACCATTCTGGTTTCAAGCGACGTGCTGGGAATTTATGGGTGAGCTTTTGGAGGAAAAATCAGATTTAAAAAATTCAAAAGTGAATTTTCTTTTTTTAGGTTTGTAAATCAACTGTCTCAGATATACTTACAGTGTGCTCTCTTTTCAAAACAGACTGCAAGAGTGGAAGACGGTGGTCGCATTGTAAGATAAACTAAGATGAAGAGTCCCTCTATGGGTTCTCACACTTCGAACTTGTCTTGAAATAAATCACTGAAATTCAGTAATCAGTTCAGCTTTTTTTGCTCTAGAGGAGGAGGAATGAATGGTGATCTCTCTGTGTCTCTGTGACAGGTCTCAGTCACTCTCTCTCTCTCTCTCTCTCTCTCTCTACACACACACACACACACACACACACACACACCTTTACAATGCTTTCGCAGCAGGCCTTACTTAAATAGCACCTCGGATAATCATAACCTGAGAGCAGACCTTCCCCACGAGTTCGTTTCTAACCTAGTCATTCTAGACTTATTTTGGCTCCTTTCTCCGCCCACGGTTTGGTCCCTCCAGAGCACCTCCACTCTCAGGTCGACAGCCACCGAGGGCTGGCCCGGGCTTCAGGCCTCCTGGGAACTCGGGTAGTGACCCTGCTGGTGCTCTCCCCGGGACCTCGGGCGCGCTGTCCCCATCCCCGTCGCCCACAGGATGCGTGGGCTGGGCGGAGTGGGGGCAGCCAGGTGCTGCTGGGGTGCGCTGCAGGCAAGGTTGCAGCTACTGACTGCAGAGCTGGGCTCCGCGGGGCGTGGCAGGCAAATCTGATTTTTTTTTTTCCTCGGCGGGAGAGGCGGGCCCAGCGCTGCAGGAGCTTCCAGCAACTTTTCCAAGCTCTCACTGAGCAGGGTGGGAGCCCTCCCGACAGCTTTAGGAGTCTGCAGGCTGTCAACCCTTCCCGTGCAGCAGGTTCTCTGCAAACTCAGAGCACCTCCGGTCCCCAGGGCAGTCCCAGGATGCGTCCAGCACAGAGGGCGCCTCGGTCTCTGTGGCTGCTTTTGGCGCTCAGTCAGGGTAAGTCCGGCGCTGGCTGTGCGTCTGCGCTGCGGGACCTGCGTGGGTCCCGGGGTCCGGGGACTTGGGGAAGGGACCTGCTGGGCCGGGGAGCAGCAGGCAGCTGAGTCTGTGCTCCGGTTCCACGTGGACCCGGGCTCCCAGCCACGCGGAGCTGCTCGGAGAGTCTCTCTTCTCTCTCTCTCTCTCTCTCTCTCTCTCTCTCTCTCTCTCTCTCTCTCTCTCTCGGGTTTTTTGTTTCTTTTTTGCAAACACCATTCGAACTCGCACGCTCCCTTCAGTGTCGCGCGTGTGGGCGCTCTGGTTTCCGGGAGGCTCGGCGGGCGGTCCAGAGACCCCAGTCCTGCAGCCCAGCTTCCCCTGGCTGACTGAGACAGGTGCCGCGCCTGGATCCAGTGCAGAGCAGCAGCCCTCGGGTCCCCAGTGAAGCCTGATGACTTTGCGACAGACTCTGAAATGCTTATTTTTCAACCCAAGGGTATGAAGAAAGTCCCTATTTTTTATTCCAGGAAGCGGTGTTGCTCTCTTTCCATAGTAAACAGAAAAAGCAAGCGCCTCTTAAATCCTTGGCAGAGGGGGATTCTTCCTTTCCTTCTGCCTTCCTCTTATTGTTGTAACGTTCAAAGAATGTGAACTTAGGCCAGTGCTTTCTTTTCCTTTTGTTGATCTTAGGCGCCGTGCGTGGAGAATTAGCCAGAGGAGCAGCTGCTCCAGCTGCGGGGAAGGTGGGGAAGCCCTCGGTGCCTGGCTTCTTTTGCACTACGTGGGGAAATGCGAGTGGGACGCTGTGCTGCGCGAGACAGTCAGGAGGCTTCCTCCCAGCCTTTATCCAGAGCCAAGTGTGTGCCGAAGTTCATGAAGTTTAGTTTACTCTAGGGGAGGAGTTATTATTGAATGTTGTAGTCTGAACAGCTTTTAAACCAAAACAAAAATGGTCTCTGATTTTCGAGTGTTTTTACAAAGAAGATAAAGTATTTTAAACTCTGCTACTTTGAGACTGACATTTCTTCTGCTCCTGTTCTTCAGGCTGGAAGAAACCTAGTCCAGGTCCAGCCAGCAACAGTTTTTCTAGGTCAGAGATAAAAGAGGAATAATGTGCCTACCCACCACCCACCAGGTACTGACAGCGCTAGGTTGCTGTCTAACTTGTGTCAGAGGTATGACCAAAATATACAGCAGATGTCTAAATTTTAAAAACTTATTGTAGTAAATGTCAGATTGCCATGAATCCCCCACAAAATGATTCTCCCTTGTTTTAAACTCATTTTCCCATCATTCTTGCTACCTTCTGACACGATTGTGGATGTCTCCTTTTGTGGGTGTCTTTAGGAGGTGCAATAGAAAGTATGGTGAATGCTGCTACCAAGTGTCATCCAACAGAAAGACAGGCTTGTGAAACATTCTGGGGTGTCCCCACCCACCTTGTTCCCTGAAACTGCACTATGCGACTTCCGGCTCTCCCCCAGAGAGAGAGCCGGACATTTACCATGAAAGGTAAATGTTTTGAAATGGTTCAGGATATTGAGGCAACCACAACAAAACAAACACATCCATCCATGGAAAAGGACTTCAAAAGTTTCAGAAAGTGACAAGAACAGTAAGATAGATGTGTTCAAAGACAAGGGAGTAGCTTGAGGGAGATTAATGGCAACGTGTCTTTTAGTGAGATACATTTTCAAAAATGTAAACATTCATAGTATTCTTCCTTCAGGTTTCATATATTGTTTTCCCCCTGAGGACATATGAGTTGTTCTGAGGGGCCATTGGCTCTAGTTCATGGACAAAGGTAGAGTTGACACTGAAAATCAGTCCCTGTAATGTTACAGCTTTCCTAAGAGCTCATAGAAATATAATCCAGGTCTTTCATCTCTCTTCACTTACAGGTATTAAAAGCAGCCACAGAAACTTAACATCTTTTTTTTTCTGATTTTTGAAATGTTGAGGCTTGTTTTATGCAGAACAGTGAGATACACTTCAGTGGAATGTGTTGCTGCAGGGCATGAAGTCAGGTTTAGACTCAACCTCCATTTCATTAATAAGGACAGCTCAAGGCAAGCAAATAGAAGTGATTTAAAATGACATCTATAAAAATATTTCATGTATTTGTTTCCTCTTCCTGGGCCACTTATTTTCATATTTAAGAAACAAATTTTACCTTGATTTAAAATGATTATAATAAAGCATTGTCATTTGTGATATCAGTTTAGCTCTTTAAAGAAGCAACATTCTTTTTTATAACTTATGTATCTCAGGATAATATGAACACTTGAAATTTCTAGGTCTTTAGGATCAAAACATTTTATGTCATGTTTTTCTAACTATATAAAATTTTTGAGCATTCATCGTCACCTAACACACACATACATAATCCTTTATAAATCATGTGCATAGAGAATTGTATGCAAATAAACACATCCAAAAGTTAGAATGTTAAATATATGTGTGTTTATACATCTTGTATTCTCTCTTGCATCTATAATTACTTAAAAATATATCCACGAGTCTCATTTTAACACAGATTCAAATTTGCTTTCCATATACCTCATTTATGCTTTAAACTATGCTGTATTCATAGTTTATTTCCATGTTTATTGCTTTCCATAATTTACCAGAAGACTGAGGATGGAAAAGAGAGGTTACAAGGTATCTAGATAATCTCTAAACAAAATAAAAATTCTTAGAGGAAAGGCAACTCTTACCAAAAGAATCCTATCATGTAGTCTCTCCAATAAGTTAATGCACCAAGGAATCCTTCCACCTGGATGCTGGTTTATATCTCTTCTTACTGTCTCTGGAACTTTCCGAGTAATCAACCTTCTCTCCCTAATATAATTCCAGTTTAGTATGTATATATTTTAATTTCCCTTTAGTAAAAAGTCTTCCTTTTTAATATTTAATTTCCTCCTGAAATACCCTCTACTTCTGCTTCTGTTCTTTTTCTGCTTTTCTCCTCCTTATCTGTCTTCTCTCAATCTTCATCAAAGGCTCATCTCTTTGTCCCATGCCTGGTTGGTGTTTGCAGATTTCTATGCTGGAACTTCCTCTTCATTCTACATGTTCTGTTTACCCTACTCTTTCTTGTACAAAAACACATACACCATACATGGCACACACATATATTCCAAAGCCCTATAAATATAGCTATATACACCATTCTGTGTTCTAACTAGACTTGACAATACTAGGTTTGAAGTTAAAGCATTTCCCAGACTATACCTTTGCCTTTCTTGAATTGCTGATTTTTCTCCCAACTCTTTGCAACTGACCATTCACTTTTAGAAAAAACATCACCAAACATAATTGTAAAGTAGGGCAGTTTTTCTTCTGTAGCAAAAAGAAAAACTTCAAGTAATCTCTTCTTTCTGGAATCCAGTGTAAACCACCTCTTTCCTCTCATTCTAAACCCCTCAATGTCCTTAGTCCATCTTCTGATAAGGTGAACACTCCCATCATGTCTTACCAGCTCTACCTGCCCAACACCAGTGAAGTTTTTCTATGGCTTGTGAGCCTCTTTGAGCTTCTGTGACTTACACTTATGGATTGGAACTCAAGATTTTATAGTTAAAAATACTCCTATATTTCTGATGTACAGTTTAGTTTGGAAGTGATTACTTAAATATCATCATTTCCTAATGAATTAAAATTCCAGTGTTGCCTGTACCTCCTTGTGAGATTAACACCAAGACGGATAAATTTCAACACTAAGAGTCAATGAATGCATCAGTTTAAATGAATTCCTTCTAAAGTGGATGATGACAACTCCCTGTCTGTATGTGCTAACAGTCTTGGGTATAGTAAAAAGCAGAAGCCTATTAATGTAAAGAGATGAGTTTCTTACAATGGAACTTTAGATATTCATCAAAATAAAGGCACGTGTTCAGTCAGTATGTAAAAAATAAAAATTTAAGGAAAAATATGGAAATATTTGAGGCCAAAGTATACTAGCATCATATAAATTTACCACTAAAGGCACAGCGTTAGTCTTGACCACCACTCTGTTCAATTTAGGATATTTCTGAAAGATTTAGCACAGCATAAAAGGAGTCTTAGCCCTCTAATGAGCAAGTCAAACTAAACTAAAGTTTAGTTTAGTTTGATGAAACAACAGGGAGTTGTTTCATCAAGTTAATACAGTGATCAGTGGTTTACCAGGAAGAGCACACAGAGGAATGCCTCTCTAAAGAGAAAAATCCTGCAGTTGAGGGTGTGGAGGCCTGGACTCTACGTATGTCAATAATTACTTTGCCTCTTCTGAAGTCTACAGAGGCATTATTGCTCTGGCTACAGAGAACTCCATAAAACTAACATTTGATCATATCTTTACAAAGCAGCTACTTTATGTGAGGCAGTGTGGTAGGTTCAAGGCTAAGTCAGAAAAAACCAGAAACATGGTTCAGGGAAGTTACAGTCTGTTTGGAAAAACTCCAGACACGAGAGAAGGAAATTATTTCAGCCCTGAAGGAAAACATCACTAGTTTCAGCTCATCATCATCCTTTCTAGCAGTAGTCCATTTATAGAATTACTATGCTCTTTTGTACATCCAGAAGATCCAGCAATCTTTCACCAGTGTCTGATACAAACATCAGCTGATAATGCAGAGCCGGCCAATGAGTCACTGGGGAGGGGAGTCTTCAGGAGTAACTGGTGGAAAAGAATTTTTGTTCCTAAGAAAGCCATTCTTAAGAAACACTTTGTCAGGTTTAGATGTGAAATTCACAGCAGCTATGGCTATTTTGCAACCATAATGTCAGATAGTGTAAAAGTAAAGCCAATATGGTGTGTATAGCCACGTAGAAAGAGGTGGAGAAAATGAATCCTTGATGCTGTCTTTGAGCGTCTAAATTATTGAAATTTCAGATCACATTCCCTCAGCCTCTTAATTTTGTACATAATTTAAAACAGCTTTTTTTATGATTTGAAATTGTAACACATTTCTACAATATAATAGCATGTGTTTGCAAATAATGAATGATAGAGAACTAAACATTGAGTTGAAAGGATGGAGAAATGTCACTGTGACACACTGAAATGTCACACCTCCAGAAATATCCTTATGGAGATAGGAATAAATCATTAGAATTCAGAGCTGTTAGAGAAAGATACTGGAAATCTTGATGGCTGTAGGACCCTAAGTGTAGGAGCCAAATCTCCTCATTCCTGCGGGAGACAAAACTGACATAGTGAAAGCAGAAATTCATTATGATCAGAACCTAGTGCTTAAAATGTTTTCAGAGAGTAAAAGCTTAGAGAATAAACAGCCCCTGGGCCATGAGTCCTTTAGACCATAGTAAGAAGTATAGGACCATGGGAAGACTTGGGGGACTTTGACTTGGAGATGACAAGAACAGATTTGTTCTTTAGGCACATTACTCATGTGACATAGAGATGGGTAGATGGATAGAGACCAGATAGAGATCACCAAATTCATTTAGGTAACAATTGGTTTTAGCTTTAGTATTGGTTTAATGTTCCAATTGAGGGATGCTAGTGGTAGAATATTGATTGGGTAATAGCAGTAAAGAAATAGAATAGGTGACTGATTTGAAAGATCCTAAGGAAGAAGAATAGACTGAACTTGACAAGTGATTTAGGGTTGCACATAGGAAAGGGGAGAAAAGGCAGATGCTTACATTTCTGATGTAGAAAACTCAGTGAAACAGCATCATTAGTTGAAGTAAGGATCACCAAAGGAGAGGAAGTAAGAGGAAAAAGATCATCAGTTTTTCCAGATAGTCTGAGATTGAGACATCCAAATATACATGTCTAGTTAGTAGACAGCTGTATGTAGAGGTCTTAGGAGCAGGCATACGAGTAAGATGAGGACAGAGATTTAAGAGGAAGCCACAATCTAGAAGATGACAATAAAATTAGTAAGGCATAGAAACCAAAAAAGTTCTGTGGGCATAACTCCAGAACTAAAAGATCAGGTAAGGAAAAATAGGTAAGACAGTTGAGGGAAGGACTGCTGGAGAAATAGAAGACAACAGGAAATAGCATACAAAGAAATATTTGGAGAAGGAAGAGTTTATCAACAGGGTCAGTTTCTTTTCCGGAGTCAGGAAAATCTGATGGCCTTGCCAAGGGCCATCTCTGTGAAATGCAAAATATAAGAATCAGAATGGAATAGACTGGGGAGGAAGTGGAAGTGGGGAAATGTAGGAAGTGTCAGAAAGTTTGGTAGCAAAAGGAAAGAGAAGCTGTTTTTAAGCAACTAAACAAACATAGAGATATTTGCTTAAAATTGTAATAGAAATTTAAATTTTCTATTGGTGATGGCACTGAATGTTGACTTACAATTTTTTAAAATTTTGTTGGGTAGTGAAAGGTGGCAGAGGACTGTAACACAAGAGCAACTGAGGGAAGGGGAAGACTTTGATGTTTATGGAAAGGACAGAACCAGAGAAAAAGGAGGAGAAAGACTGGCAGGTGGCAACAACAGCTCTGGCAAAATGGAGTCCCTGACTAGAAGCCACAGATGATCTCAAGAAGAAAGGCAAAGTGTGTTCCACCATATGAAATGGAGAGGTCCTATTTACAGATGAGAGGAGGCGGGGCTGTTCCAAATGGGTGAGAAAGAAGAGCTATCAGGAAGCCAAGAAAACAAAAGCTGTGGGAACAAGACACCTTCCATACAACAGCGAGCCTGCTGCATAGTGAAGGAGCCATTCTATATGCTTTTGTTTGTTTCATAACATATCGCACAAAAGTAGGTGTAACTGATACCCCTTTTCAGGGTGTGCAGTATGGAACAACATTCTGATTCTGATCTCAGAATTAGTACCCGTGCATTACGCAGATTTTTTGAAAAACATACCTATTCTTTTAGATACAGGCTTAATGTTCTCCGGTTCTCTTTATTGCTGTCTTGCATAATAGTTTTCAGTAATGGTTTTGGAGAATTAGTGTTGCATTTGAAAAGTTTTATTAGTAAAACATTAAAGTTTTTATTCTAACTCATGATCTCCTTAAAGCATTTTTAATTAACCATGTAAATTAGAACACAGCTTGATATCTGTTCTTCATTTTGGTAGAGTTCTAATTAGTTCAACTTGCTCATATTCAAGGTTTTATACAGTCTGTCTGCCTGATGATTCTTGTACATGTAAGTAACATTTACTAACCAGTACAAATTTAGGTCATATATTTTGCTCATGTTTTCACCTGATAGGGTATTGGGGCTGTTAATAATTTCCAAGTTTTACTTCCTTTGGGAAACTTATCTGTTTGTTGCTCACTTAGTTATTAGAAACTGTACAACTTTGTCAGCAAAGACTCTTGGCTTGTTTTTCTATGTTCTGAAGTGATGACTGTAATTCTTCCTTTTAATAGTTTAAAGTGACTAGAGACAGTTTTTCCTGCAGAAGCCACACATAACTCTGGATCACTGAAAGGCTTTCTGTATAAAAATGAGGTTAATGTTTAAACAGAGCAGTGGAAACAAAAGAGTGTCAGACACTGTATTTTCAGTGTTAGAGATTATTTCATTGTGTTTTGAAAAGCATGAGCAAAGCTATTGCACCAGTGGGTGCCTTGAACATTGGCAGTTGTCACTCTCCCCGACTCATTTGAAGGTGGCCTTTGTTTGTCTTTGTGCAGGCCTGATCTTATTTCCATGGATACCATGTAGAAATGCAGACTGAACACAAGTTCCCTCTGGTCAGCTCAACCAGACAACTCTATTCCAAACTGTTTACCAGTTACATGCGGTTCCTTAAACCAAATCACTTTGTGTATGCTTGTCAGAAGATGAACCTTCTTGGATTTTATAACTCCTTCTAAATCCTATTCTGAATCCTGGTGAATCAAATAGATATTTCACAATAAGTGCTTTACTTTTCTATGCTTACCAACATTGTGGTAATGGGGCTGGAAGAAAAACTTAGCTTAGGCAATTGGAATGCTTTTGTATGAGATCTGTTTTTCTTTCAGTATAAAATGTGTAGTAATAATATAATGCAAAATGGAAAATAAGTAAATAAGTTATACAAATGGCTTGGTAATTGAGAAGTCTCTAGTATTATAGAGTTTAACTTTTGCTCCAGATAATCAGACTTCAAAATATTAGTGTCATTTTTTCTTATGATCCAAATGAGCTCTTTTTAAGAACACAGCCTTGCGTTTTCTCGCCTCTGTCGGTTTTCTCTTATTCTGTAACACTCCAGCTCCCGTCTCCCATTATGTAAATCGTTTACTTCCCAATTGTATTGAAGCTCATGGTCATGGGAAGCACACCCATCCCCTAGTCCTAATTTAGATTTCATTTCTCCCATTGCCCCTTATACAGCAGTTGTCACAGTCTATTTCACTAACCCATTCACTCCTGCAACCACAAGCGGTGAGAACTATCTTGGCACCCTGATGTTGAATGAATCTTGAATGTATGAACCATGTACTGCTGCTACTGTAACCCCAAATAAAAGCCACACTTTATGATAAACGTCAAGCGAAAAGTTCCGAGTTCTTTCCCCTTAATATGTGTCTAAATCATTCTCTCTGTAAGTTTACCTGAATTTGTTGAAACATTGTTTTATTTGGTGAATTAGTTTTCATTTCATTGACAGTTTGCTTTTTAAAAAGTCCTTTGTCTTGAAATACCTCTTGCTCTGTTATGATGTAACACAATTGACAAACATATTAAGACAGTTCAGTTGTATTTTGTACCCCTCAAAAATCCTTTCCTAATCTTCTCAAAAACCGGCACCATAATTTATCTTTTACTTGATTCTGCCGCTGAATATATTCGTAAAAATCATGTTTGTTCTACTGATCACTGTACTAACAGAGCCTAGCATGTAGTAAGCACTCAGAAATGATGAGTCAAAAGAAAAACAGAATTTGGTTAACACCTAAAACTTTTAATTGTAAAATGTAACTTACACACAGCAATATTCATAAAAAGGAACTTTTCAGGACTTGGATTAGATTTCACTCTATTAAAATTAGTAACCGTGCTTGTTACTATTTCATGGCTGTTGGCAAATGACACAAGATTTTTGGATCAGAGACAAAGATCTTTATCACTCGTAAAATAACATGCAATATGGGTGTCAGCATTTTTGTGTTTGTTCCATCTGCCCTCTGTGTCACAGAGAAGCCACAGAGAGGGTCCAGACAAACTCTGACACATGCAGTAGGTTACTCTGCATCAAAGGAACCCTGAGCTTGGTGAACCTGCTGTTTTATAGGAAGCAGTCAGCCAATCTGCTCTTTGCTCTGCAGGAGCAATCCTTACTCCTGAAAGCAGCCTACAGCAGACACAAAGAGTGGCCAGGGTCTTGCATTTTCCGCATAAAATCTTGCATCTTCCACATCTTCAGCAGAAGAGGAGGGGTGTGAGATTCCCGTGGAGAAATGTCTCCCACCACAGCTTAGCCGTCTTGTTTGCATGGTTTGTAGTGTGTGTGTGTGTGTGTGTGTGTGTGTGTGTGTGTGTGTGTGTTTTAATTCTAGGGGATTGAGCTCAGGGCCTTTTCACTAAACTATATCCCCAGCCTTTAAAAAAAATTTTTTTTGAAACTGGGTCTTGCTAAGTCCCTCAGCTGCCCAAAGCGAGGCTCAAGCTTGTGACCTTCCTGGCTCAGTCTCCCTGCGTGCTGGAATTGTGAAGTACACCAGCATTCCTGGCTTTACCATGTTATTATTTTTTTTTAATTATGTACCTGCAACTCAAGTTTTAAAAAAGTGCCAGGATATCAGGAGTACTCTATGTGTTTTTTCCCAATAACAAATTCTTATTTTTTGATAATCATTGTTTTGCTTTTATTTATACTTTCACTAGGAAAGTATACATCTCCTAAACTCTAGTGTTTGATTTTGTTTGGTTTTCAATGCACAAGCACGTGCAGGCACACACAGTGCAAATTCTTCTGTCTGACCTCTGTTAATATTGTGTGTGAGATTTATTTATGTTGTATGTACATGTCGCCTTTGTTTTTTCGCCACCATGTACATACTACATTTCCATTGTATAATATACTGCAGTTTATTTACTCACTCATTATAACTGTTGGACATATGATTAGTTTACATTATAAGCTATTATGAATAATCCTGATAGGAGTATTTTTGCAACCACTTTTGATAAACCTTTGTGTGTACATTTCTACTGGAACCTATCTGGTACTGAAATTGCTGGTCCATAGGGAATGCAAATATTCATCTTTAGTAAATTCTGATAGTTTTCTAAATGCTTGTGCTGAAATCTTCTTGCTTGCTTTGGGTAATACAGGAGTTTTAAGCTTTAGCCATTTGCTATATGTTGATAGCATCTCATTATGACTACAGTTAACATTTCTTTGAATGCTGATATAATGTATTATGCTTTCATTTTACTAGACATTTTTATTTCTTTTTCTGTGGGACACCTAAGGTAGCCAGATGGAAATGACTATGACATTCCCAATGGTATTTGTCTGTGTCCATTTTTAGTAGTTGTTTGTATGTCCTAGTATGAGCTAGTTATGTTTGTTTCAAATATATCCTCTTATTTGAAGGACGTGATCCTTTTACTAAAGTTCTTAATGTTACTGTAGTGAAATGTATCAAGTTTTTCTCCTACTATTGTATTCAAAGAATAGTTCCCTACTT
Organism: Dolichotis patagonum; assembly: GCA_004027295.1. Lineage (NCBI taxonomy): Eukaryota > Metazoa > Chordata > Mammalia > Rodentia > Caviidae > Dolichotis > Dolichotis patagonum. The sequence goes on from PVJX010015605.1 coordinate 22,518, forward strand.
CAGAGTCTTGAAGATATTGTTCTACTTCATCGAAAACATCTATTTGGTTTGTATTTTCAGTTAGACCTGTATTGTCCTGTGGCTGATTTTTCAGAATGATAGGAAGTAGGAGTCAAAGACTTTTAAAAAATCTTTTATATTGATAACTGATTAGCTCAGCTCTACTGAAAATCCGTCTACATCTTTCTCATATATAAAATATCACATATGCTTTGATCTGTTTCTGACCCATCTGCTCTATTTCAGTATCACTTTATTGTAACTAGAAATTTACAGTAAGTCCTGTTTTCCCATAGAGCAATTGTTTCAGTATTTTTCCCCTTCAGAAGTATCTTGGCTTTTGCATTTTAGAATAAGCTTGTTAATATCTTTGAATCTTTTAAGTCTTAAGGTGTTTTAAAATGTTAATTGCATTGACTATATAGATTAATTGAGGCATAATTGACATATTTACAATATTAAATATTCCTATCCACTAATCTGATAACAGTGTTTTTCTAGTTCTCTCAGACTGTGCATTATCATATCATTTATTAGTGTATTATTTCATCTTTCCCAAATGTTCCATCTTTCAATATCTTTTCTTGCCACACTGAACCAACTGGAGCTTCTGGTACAACAACAAACAACATGTAGAACATTAAAGACATCATTTTTGTGTTTCCAATCTTAATGAAAAGATTTTGATAATTTCATTATTAAATGTGCTCATAATAGACATAGTGTGTGTGTGTGTGTGTGTGTGTGTGTGTGTGTTTTACTGGGGATTGAATCTAGGGCCTTCATATTAAACTGCATCCCAAGTCCTTTATTTTTTTATTTTTTATTTTGGGATAGGGTCTAGCAGCCTGCCTGCCTGCCTTGCTGGGTATTAGATTAGAAAAAACTATTTGAGAATATATTATGAATCTTAGGATTATTATTTCTAAGAAGAACATTTGCATTTGCTTCTATTGAAGCAAAGTACTAGAAACAGCAGTGTCGTGTTTAATGCAGAGGATCCTCCAAAAACTCATGTCTGAGAGCTTGAACCAGTGCAGCAGCGGGGCCTAGAGAAGTGAGTGGATCGTACAGGTGCTAACTCATCTATTAATTCTCCTAGATTAATTCATTGATGAGTGTAGAGTTGAATGGGCTAACAGGAGGTGGGCCCCTTGGAGGGAGTAGATCCCTAGGGGTGTGCTATGAAGGGTATATCCTGTCCCCTGTTCCTTCTGTTCTTGCTGGCTCTCTCGCTCTCTCTCTCCCCATCCTGGAAGTGAGCAACTTTCCTGTATTTGTCTCCACCAAACTTGTCTTGCCACAGAATTTGTCAGTACTGGAAAATCTCCTTCTCCCTACTCCTTACTAATGCAAAAAGCCATCCAAGAGCCTAACTCTCCTCCCTGAGTTTCTTTCTTTGGTCCTGTCAGGAAGTCTATGTAAGACTATGTATGTTTTCATTTCTTAAAAGTTTTTCAGCCATCTGCAGTGGGAAAGTTTGTTCAAATAATGAAGTCCATTATTATCAAACAAGAAAATCTCAAATAACATTTAGGGGTCATCTTTTAAAAAAATAATAATTTTCATTTTCCAAGTTTCTGGTACATCATTTATTGACATTTTAACTGTTGGAAAAGTAGACTATTTTATTTTTGCAAAATGGGTTAAATTGATGATCTCTGGTGATTAGTATTCTAAAATTTCAATTTTATAATAGAAAAGATTTTAATTAACAAACCAGATGCATTGATACATTCCTATAATCCCAGCAACTTCAGAAGCTGAGGCAGGAGGATCTCAATTTTGAGGCCAGCTTGGGGAACTGAGCAAAACCTTTCCTAAATAAATAAATAGGCAATAAGTGGGCTGGAGTGTGGCTCAGTAGTAGAGTTTTGGTACAACAAAAAGTTTTTAAATTTAAAATAGTAAATTTAACTTTAATTTTGTAAATCTGTGTATTTGCTTATATTAACTGATCCTTTTTTAATGTGAAGTAGATGATTCTATTGAAATATTAAACTTGATTAATAATTCAATTTACAAAGACCGTTCTTTAAAAAGCTCAATAATTTTCTTTATACAAAAATGACAGAGTGCAATATTCATCCTAATAAAGATATACTTTCTTCTTTTGATATTTAAAAGTGTAGATTTTTCTTTGCTATATTCACTGGGTACATGCAGTTTAATAATTTTTTCAATATATTTTGTATGTATTTTTCCAAACGAGTTTCATATTTATAACTTTACATTGGTACATCCTGCCATGTCATGGTTCTCTGCGGTCCCATTGTTATATATTTAGGTTGTTTCCTGTGAATTTCCCCCTTTTGTAAATAACGTGACTATAAAAATATTATACAGGATACATTTTTTTCTTTTTCTTTTTGAATTACCAGCAGAGGCATTATTCTTTCAAGGATTATGCTTATATTTTTATAAACATTCACCCATGTTGGACAGTGTGGCTGTTTACTAATTTTGCTGACATTAGATTTTATTTATTATTTTATATTTCAATGGCTGTAAAGTGGTACTGAATATTTATTTTAATTTTCATTCTTTTATTCATGAGAATAAATTTTCATGTTATTTTAAAATATCTTTCAAAAAATATTTGTAGATTATGGTTTTAAAAGTTAAGCTTAGGGGGAGGGGATTTAGCTCAGTGGCATAAGCACCTGCCTTGCAAGTGCACGGTCGTGAGTTCCATTCCTGGTTCTGACAAAAAAATGTTTTTTAAAACTTAAAAAGTTAAGCTTAGAAGTAATTTCAAGATGATATATATTCAGCATCCCTTTGCAATCATAATAATAGACTTTTGAAGTCACTAGAGCCCAGGGCTCCAACCTGTAAATTCTATCATTTCAGAATAACCTCTAGGTAACCTTTGGAAATCTCTATAAAAGACTTCCCCTTTTCTCCTATTTTCACATGCTAACTACAGTTATTTCCACTAGAGGAGCGGCAGCCCTCTAGTTAATGTTTCTGTGTTTCCATGAGTCATAACCCTTTGACGGAGTGTGAAGACATTCTGCTTGCCAGAGCACTTGACTGTGCATAACTGAATCTGTAGATTGCTCTGGTTAAATATTGCTATGGAACCAATTGCCCCAAAACTTAGTGGTTTAAAACCACAGCCATCAGTAATTATCTCTCATTGTTGTTGGGGAGAACTTTGAGAATGACCCAGGAGGTCATTCTGGCTTTAGGGCTCTCATCTGTGGTTATTAGAGAGCAGACATCTTTCTTCCTTCATGTGATATCTCCAGTCTCTCTACCATGCATGCTCTGGATAGCTTCACTTCTTGCATGGTGACTTGGGCTCCAAAGTCAAGTGTAAATTGGTAGAATCAACATGATTTTTTATAAGTTTGCCTAAGAAATCACACAGTTACATCTATTTATCCAAACAATGACAAAGTCCCATCAACATTCTTGGGAAGGAGAAGTCTGCCTATTGATGAGAGAATCCAAAAATATTTTCACACATGCTTAAAACCACCATAGTAACTTAAATAACTTAATGATGTCTATAATAATGTTCACTGTTTAGACTAAGGTTTAGACATTGATCTTATTGACATTTAAGGCTTCACAATTTTTTCTAGGAGAGTTGTGAAAGGAAGTGGTCTACGCATTGTAAGATATAGTGCTGTGTAATATTCCTAACCTCCATCTACTTAGGTGGCACTTCCAAACCTCATACCAGTATCAGTCAACAGTCAATGCAGACATTGCCAAAGTCCAGATGGACAGAATTTCTACCAATTGAAACAACTGAATTAAGCATATTTAATGTTCACAACACCACTATCTCTGAGGACTAAGTTAAATACCATCATTTTTCTAGGTGACGTTAGATAAAATTCACAGGCACATTTTTCCCTACTTTATTGGATCATGGCAAGTATTAAGCGGGATTGTGAAAGGCAAAGGATTTTGTAGAGTGTAAGCACATATATAATGTTTTTTTTCAAAATCTATATATTTTGTATTCATCCATTTTTATTACTGTTTACTTACTTAATAAAAAGGTCTTCTTAAATGATGAAGTGCCCATCATGCCTGCAAAAGGTCAGAGTGTGGGAGAACCGGAAGCTCTGAGGCAGTTCTCTCCAGGAGACGCCTTTCCCTTTCTAACATTACCTGTGGGGGTGAAATGGTAGCAATTACATCTATTGACTATAATTTGACATTTAAAGACTTTTTAAAGAAAGTTGCATTTTTCCTTCTTAATAAAAGCAAGAGGGACTTTTGTGCTGCTGCAGTCAAAAGCAATTTTATGTATCATTTTGTGCTTTGAATTGTGCACTTTTTAAAAAGTGTAATAGCTGCAAGCCAGACATTTGAAAGCTGTATTCTATACTTGGTGTGGGGTCATTCCAAATGGCTTCTAGCTTATAAGTTTAGGGGCTTTTGGCTGGTCAGTACACTTTCTATCTGCTATTAACAATGAGGTTTCCTGCAAATATGTATGTGTTTGAAAGACCCAGTGTGACCTGTGACCATTTCCTGTTGTCATATATATCCTGAGTAATGATTAGATATACTGTAGAGTTAGAAGTCTGTTTGCTTAGTAGCAGAAGCAGGATCTGACTAACTCCACTTCCTGTCAGTGTGGCTTCCTGTAGTGTCCATGAACTGATAATATTTTCTTAGTTTTTATGGTTTTCCTTTTATGTGCCTCAGCAGAATGCAGCAACATGGCATCTGGGAACCTAAATAGAAATCTATTTAGTATATGCTTTTTATATTAGTGGTGAAAGTGGGATCCTAAATTGATATGACTTATTAAATGTCTCCAGATGTGTGCTACACTCAGTAATACATAATGATATTGAGTAATAGCAAACTAACTCTACAAAGTGCCTATCATTTGTTAGGTGCATAACTGAAAGTTTTATATGCATTGTTTGATGATAATGAGGTAGGAATATATATTATATCTACATTACAGCTAATAAAGCAGTAGCTTATATAGAACGAGAAGCTTGCCAAAGGCACAGAGCTGTCCAAATCTCAGACACTACTGCTATATACTCTTGTCTTTGCTCAACAAGTGAATTTTTCAGTTAAAAAAAATATGATAATTCTTCCTCTAGAAAACTTCTACCATCCTTTCCTCCCTCAAATGCGACCTTCTTTTTATGGTTGTCCTGTAGCTACATAAAAAGTACTAAATGATCAAGATGTGATATGTATATGTACCAACTCCCCAAAATGAACATGATCACTGTATATCCCAATCATATATTAACAAAAAAGAAACAGTGTTAAATATGATCTAAAATTCTAAATAGAAAATTGTGTGTATAATTCTTAGACACTACCATATACTCTTGCTCTTGCTCTGTAAGTACATTTTTTGTTGTTGTTGAAAATTACTGTACTTCTACCTCTGGCATGCTGCAGCCATCTAATCACCACCAAATATAACTGATCTTCTTTTTAGAACTCTACTATAACAAATGAAAAGAAAGTATGAAGTATTTTCTAAAATTCTAAGCAGAAACTACATTATGTGCATATTTTCATATATATATGTACACATGTAAATATGCAATATATAGTAGTATGTGCATTTACTTTATATAAAAGTACATTATATATTTATTCATATATCTATTAACCTATCTGTCTGTGTATCTTCTCAGTAGCCTATATTCGTATCACTTCCTGTGAACCAACTAACCCAGAATTCTGAGGAGTTATTTACTATTTAAACTGGACTTTAATGCTGTCCCATTTGATATATAACATTCTGTTTGGTGAAATGGTGAAACAGTGAGTGTATCTGCAAGGCACTATTATAATTACAGAGCAATATGATGATTAACAAAATAGACCCAGATCCTACTTTTAGGGATAAAGTAGACTTCCCAAGAAACAAGTGTGGGCTCCTCTCCATGTGTTCTTACCTTGATATTCTGTTAAATATACAAAATTTAAAGTCCTTGGTGCTTTTCAACTCTAGTATAATATACTCCAACAGCAAAGAGAGGACAGCAGCAGCAAACTAATAAATTTCACCAGTTCAGAGTTTCTGGATTAGTTACTGTAAAATGTGAGGTGTCTTAAAATATTATAATGCCTTTATGAAATTAGAAAAGTCCTAAACATTCACATGACATTACAATAAACATGTATGAAAATAAAAGGAATGTTCCTTAACTATAAAATACATCTTGTCACAGTAGAAGAAATAAATCTTCTCACTATCTTTAAAGAATTTGATTTTGTGAAGCAGTTGTGATGTGAAGGGGTGATCAAAAGATGCAGAGCTGGAAACTGTAGGAAAAAGAAGCTTACAGATGTGTTTCAGGCGATTTGTTAAATATACCCAATTTTTGAATTTTTCAGTTTTTGAAAAATATTTAATTTGCTCGGATTGCTTTGTTCATTCTTAATAAATACCTAATTTTACACCTGAATTTGTTCAGCAGTTTTTCCCTTTAAAGAGTCTTTCTTATATTGCAGAAGCTTCAGTCCCTACAAAATTTGGACCTTTCTGTTAAATATTAATGGATAAGAAGACAATAAAATAATGGCTAAATGACATAAGGTGGTGATATTCTGTTAGGAAAATTAAAGCAGAATAAATTTGAGGATACAGATGTTTTATGTAGTGTTCTGTATTAGTGATACGTTGCTGAATGACAAATTGCCATACATGTCCTAGTATAAAATAATACACATTTATCTCACAGTTGCTCAGGGTCAGAAGTCTGAATGTGGCTTGCTTGGGGTCCTCTACTTTTGTTTCTTACAAACCTGTGATCAAGGTGTCAGCCAGTGCTGGGAACTGATCTGAGTGCCTGATTGACTGACTTTTCTGCTGACTCTGATTGTTGGTAGAATCCATTTTCTCAAGGGCTTTTAGCTGGGGCCTTCACTCCTCCATCTCCCCATCAGAAGCTGCCTTCAGCTCCTTGCTTTGGGGTCCTCTATGCTTGCTCAAGGTCAGTAAGGAGGAACATCTGTCAGCAAGATTGAATTTATGGTCTTAGTGTTATGGTCTTATGTAATGAAATTAAAGACGTGCTATCCATGACATTTGGTTTTGCTTTTTGTGTCTTCAAATCTATGGTTCCTGTCTTCACATAAGGGCATTAGTCTCAGCAGGTGGGGGCCAATGGATGGTGCTCTACAGTCTGCCTACTACAGGGAGTAAACGACATGGTGAGTTTGTGTGTGTGGGAAACTGAAAGGCAGAGAGAATGAATACACAGCTCTCTGGGAAGAGAGTATTCCAAGCAGGCAAAATAGCCATAAAAGGCAGAGGTCAGAGTGTGTTTAAAGAAGAGCTAGAACTCTACTTGACTGAGCTAAAGTGCCTTAGGAAGAGAAGTAGGGGAGGGGTGATCATGCAGCTGCTGAGGTCCGATTTATACACAAGGATGGTCCAGCAACATTTCCAATTGGTATGCTGTGGTAGGAGATGCAAATAGAAAATATCAAGGTAAGTCTGAAGAAAGGCGTGTACAGACTCAGATGGTCAGCAAAGACTCCTAACCAGTCCTTTACTGAGAAATGGCCTGTGATGAGAAGTATAATAGAATGCTAATTTTAATTATGTCTGTTTTTCTCCATATATTGCCTCAATACTTTTGAAATGTAACTTGTTACTCAAAAAGTTTGTCAATAGGTATTGTTATTTTTTTGGTGAGAGAGAGGAATTTCTTCTTTCACACAAAAGGAATTTAGGAGGAAGTGGAAAAATATAAAATGAATTCAAGAAATGATTTGCTAATAGTTGTCCTAGTAATTCTTGGGCCAACATTCTTCCTCCTGTATCTCACTGTTTCCCTCTCAGCCCTGGGACAGCGAGTCTGCCAGATGGAGCTCAGCCTCAAGCATCCCTTTGAAAAAGAAGAGAATCTACTGAGTTGTTAAGAGGCATTAAGTCATAGTAAATGGATGGAAGAAACAATAACACTGAACTTTATGAGATGTTTATTGCCTTCTGGTTGAAGTTTTGAAGCAGAATGAGGCTTTGAAGTGACCTAGTACATAGTACAGGAGTCAATGAAGTTGCTTTGTCTAAAGCGCATGGATTTTTTTCATGTAAAATATGAGCCTTAAATGACACAACTGGAGCTAGTATGTATCTTGCCTCAGATACATGTGTACATACCTATGTACACAGTGTACATATATATGTACGCTGTGTATTGTCAGAACATAGAATATTAAATTTAATATTCTCTTATAATCTGATTTCCCCCATTAGTTTGTTTGAGCTGCTATGATGCAATACCCTAGAGGGGGTGGCTTAAACAATGTAAATATATGTCTTATAGTTATGGAGGCCAAGACTCAGAGATGAAGGAGCTGTTTTCAGGATTGGTTTCTACAGGAGACTCTCTTACTGGTTTATAGATGGCCACCTTCTCTCTCTATGCCCACAAGGCCTCTCCTTGGTCATGTGCTGGGTGAGAACAATGTTTCTCTTTCTCTTCCTTATACGGACATTGATCATGTTGGATTAGGGCTCCACCGTGATATTCTCATTTAAACCTTACTTCCTGGGAGCCTCTGTACCTGAATATAGTCATATTAGGAATTAAGACTTCAATATACGAATTTTGAGGGAGGCATAATTGAGTTCGTGTTATTCCCTCAGTGTAAACAATATATGAAAGGTTTATTGCTGGCCATGGAAGAAAAGTTCATATTCCTTTGATATGAACACAGAGTAAGTATCAAGTAAGAATGAATTCATATTATATAAAAAAGCCACAAATCAGGAAGCAGAATACTACTTGTGAGATATCAGTGAGAGTCTGTCTCCCTGTCTCTCAAAATTGGAATAAGATTCATATCCCTATTAGAAAATTCAATGTATTTTGAGACTTCTGCAAACTTCTGGAAAGTGGTACATTTTCATTGTCATTTGGCTTCCAACTTTGTGACTATGGAGTTTTGTTCTCTACTCTGTCAAATATGGCATTTGGCTTTGCCCTGTGTACCAGCTAATACAGTAGCCTGTTACTGTGTCCTGATAAAAAAGGACTTCACAACTCGCAGCACAGCAAGCAGCACGAGTGCGCTCAAGTTGGTTCCTCTTGGCCTCTGTGGTCTCCTAGCAGTTGCATGAAGGGGCTTAGACAGACACTTGCCCAAACAATGGGCTGTATGACAGGGAAGAAGCAATGAGCTTGGTGACTCGACTGTTTTGTAGCAGTTCCACAAGCCTTCTTTGTCCTGGTGGGCAATACTAATTCACCACTATGTTCCTCACTATAGAAGTGTGGCTGAAAATATGGTGAGTGTTTAAATTTTTAAAAATGTATTCTATTGAAAAACACATTGGCACTGATCCCCTCAAAATACTGTCCCTTGCTTTGATTACACACGTATCCTATTGTTCTTGCCACTTTCTAGCTGTAACTGAAAAGCCATTGACATAGACTTTGACAGAATTAAAATGTTACCTTGTGCCTATTTAAGATACGGAGATGAAAGACACTTCTAACCAGTACTCTTTTATATGTAGAGCCATGAATGTAGAGATTCAGATCTTTGTATATGCTTGACAAGTGAAATTGAGTCAAATCCCACTAGTGGGACACTATTTCCCTTTATACTATATTACAAATGATATCTTGATGAGTGTGATAATGGGACATTGTAAATTAATGTGTATAGTCATGTGTATAGTCCTGCCAGTCTAGATAACAGAATTAACTTGCTTTTTTTTGCATATTTGTATTTTGATTCCTGTATATTGTGGGTATATTATAATACACTAAGGGAAATTTTGAGAGCAGCAAAATAAAACATGCTCATGATTGTACTCTTGCTATGTCAATACTTTACATTTTATATTTTTCTTCTACTTTTAATATCATTTTTATATTTTCCTTTCATTAACATTTTTAAATGAGTTGAAGAAATCGGCATAAATTAATTTGTGCTTAACTACCAAGCTTACATGTGGATATTAAAATGGTAAGAAGCCAGTTTAAATCAAGGATGAAACAGTTTTCACTTTTTGTTGGGAAAGCAGAAGAAACCAATTAATATTGCAGGAGACACAATGTTTATATTTGTATTAAGTTTGGTGACATTTATTAGAAATACTTCGGCCTCTTCAACAAATGTGTTACAAGGTCACCTTTGATAAATACTTTGAATTTGCTATACCGTTATTATACTCACAGGCATCACTCAAGAACAAAGAAGGAAGATTTACATTGTGAATAATAATATGCCCCCAGGTGGGGAAAGTTCAGATATGTTTGAGACTCACTGTACCTAATACAAATCTGGAAACATTTACATTAATGAAGTGATTGGAAACCTTCTAAAGGGGAACATTTCACCATTCCTACACTGTTCTCTTATGCCTCCCTGCTTGCTGAATAGGAAGTCCTTTGGCCCTGGAATAAATTTTGCCTCCCTCTAAGGTTGTGAATTCCAAACTATCCTTCAATATCCAGATCAATTTCCACATCTTCTGTGATGTTTTCAACGAAATTTACCCCCATCTCATCTTTTGACTCAGTTCAGTGTACCTCTCTGCATTTTTACACAGCATATTAAGAAATAATTTGACTTTTAGTCAAATCAGCAGAATGAGTAGGGGTATTGCCCATTTTGTTTATTTACTATATCCTCAGGACTTAGAAAAATTTCCTGCATACAGGATCTATGTATTCTTTGTATGGTTCATTTGTTACTTCTTATAGAAACATGGGCATAAATGAATGGAAGAAATGAGATGAACAAACTAGTTCTTAATCTCTGTGTAAACCATTTAGATTTTGACAAAAGACATAGAAACATAGCATAACCATTGGGATGACAAAGAAGAAACAGACATTGCGTTAGACAGTACTATATATAAAAGTATTAACTTTATATAAAATGATCAGATATCATATACCAAATGTGGAATGATAGGGATATTGTATTATAAATGTATTTTTAATAGAAATAGTCTGTGAATTGAGATCACCTCATTTTAACTAATAAAACAAAGTTTTGAGGGAAAGATTTCAATAGCAGGCAAAAAGAAATTTAAAGTCAGTGGAATAAAGCCATGGGAGTGAATGACATATTATGTAAGGAAATGAGCAAATCATTTGTGAATAGACATGCTCAATAGTAAGGTTGGAAATGTTGAACTAAGAGGTCAGACACCCGTTGTTTAACAGTGATCAAGAAAAACATTTAACCTTCACAAGTTCCAGTTTTCTTATTTGTAAATTGATAGTAATAATAGCTAAAATTTTGTTGCACAGGCTTATGCTGGATATGAAATGAATCAAGATATTTCCAACATTGCCAAGAAGATATAAGTATTAACAAGTAGTGGGATACAAACTGAGGTATTCAGTACAACATAAAGAGAAAGATACAAGAAAGCAATTTTATTGCTCTTGCATTAATTGAATGTACATAAGCCTCTGAGATCTTTTCCATCCTCAGTATTCCCTGTATACCAGATCATTATTGAGGAGCATAGATTAATTTTAAGTGAAATTTATCTGCTTTACATTTCCCTTAGTCTCTCAAGGAACTTGGATTTTAGCAGGCAGCAACAGAGACAAAACATTATAGATATATGAGATAATGTCAGATGACAACTGTTATGATAATAGCATAGGGAAGGAGTCCTGATCCTAGATAGAGGCGTCAAGGAGATCTCTGTAAACAGAGCAGAGATCTATTTGGGTAAGGACCTGAGTGGTGAGCAGGGGCCAACTGATGAGCTGGAGAATGTGGTAAACAATGGAACAGGCAACTACAAATGCCGTAAACAGAATGAACTGGATGTGTTCAAGGGACAAAAGGAAAGTGAATGTGACTGGAATGGAGTGAACAAGGAGGAGATTGGAGGAAAGTGAGATCAGGATGCAAGCACAAGCACCAGATCTTGAAGGACCTTTGAAACTGTCAGAAAGAAACTGGGTTTATTTTCAGCGCACTAGCAAGACCATGAAGTATTTGAAGCAGAAGGATAAAATGATCACCTTCATAGTGTTAATAATATTGTGTATATGTGTATACCTACACATACACATACATTTATATATACATGTGTGCACATATATAAGCATATATAATACAATTAGACAGCTAGAAGATAAAACTCTAGTCTCCTTACGTGTATATTGATAATAATAAACATATATAGTCATATAAAAATATACATATACTGTCTATATATACTGCATAAGGACATTTGGTCAACAATGGACCACAAAATTGGTGGAGGTCCCATAATATTATATCATCCAGGGATGTCATAGCCATTATAGATTCTTTCAATATACTCATAAGCATTCATACAATAACAAATTTCCTAATGACATATTTCTCAAAACATATGTCATTAAGCAAGGCATGACTAATATGAAGTTAAAATCTAACTGCTAGATGATGAAATGAACTCCACAGTTCCATGCCATTACATTATTTGTCAAGGACTAATTATTTGTGGGAGATGGAAGTCACTTTATATGTGTCAGATCTATTCTTTTCCACCTGAGGGTTTTTTTTTTAATGTTTGTGTTTTCTTTTGTTAAAAACATAATCCAACAAAGGAAGACAAAGATTAGGTAAAATGACTTCCCTATCCTGGTCATACAGAGCTGGACTGGCTTCTGGAAGGGTCCTCATCTCATCTGCAATCCCTACAATAGTCTCTATTTTTGTTAGAAATAGAAAATTAGAGTGTTGTTTGTTAGTGAGAGAGGGCCATCAGAAAGGCTGGCTTCTTGTTATCTTTGCTATGCAAACTCTATGAGTCCTGCCTTTGCACTATCTCCATCCATGGTCAGAGTGTCTTGTCATGGTCCATCCCTACCCTGCACTTAATCATGTAGGTCAAAGCTCCATTGTGTTATAAATGGAGTTGACTTTAGCATTAGATACGTTAAAACTGGGAACAGTTTGACATCATCTTTTTAAGCTTTTGCTGGTGTATTTGACAACTGGTAAATGTCAAATAATTCTGATTTTAAACACCAGTTTTCTGAATGCAAGTGCTGATTTCCCATTTAATTTGTTGTGCATTTTATCTCCTCAGAAATATAAAGGAGCAGTGCTACCTGTGAAAAAGTAGATGTTAAGGATGAAACTTGCAAATGTTGAGCTGTAAGGTTTTGCTTCAAAGTATTTGAAACTTAATATATAATTTTCTTCCTGGCAGCACATAATTCTAAGAAATAATGAGCTGACTTTTCTTTAGTTTGCAGATCCCCAGTAGAGGGATTTTGACACTTAGACAGTCATATTGCCTACTTTAAGCCCCTAAAGCTTCATGGTTGACTCCATTTATCCTTTGGAGCACTCTTCAGCATTGGTCCTTAGAAGCAGGGAGGCACAACAACTGACAGGGCATTTTCTTCTGCCTTCTAGTGCCTAGAACAATGGGCTTATGAAGTGCTGTGTGCTTTCAGTGCTACCTAGAAAGTACAACATTCCTTAGTAAAAACACATATTAGTGAAACTTAGATGGTCATTTTAAAGAGTCCACTGGCTTCAGGGTCTGCAAAGATACATACATATCCTAAACAACATGCAGAATATTTCTGTCTATAAGGGAAGCCATAAAACTCTACTACAGAATGAAGTGTTGTCGTAATGCTATCAGTGTCAAAGAGGAAGAATGAACAGCCTTGCTCCTTCTCCTCTTTCCTTTTTCATCAGAAACAAGCATTTTCAAAAAGTCTACCACAGCATTATCTTCTCTGTTCTTTGTTATATTTTTTCTAATGATTGTCTCTTTTTCTTTTTTTGACAATTCAGAAAGAAACATCAGAAAGAAAAGCTACTGTTGACAGTTACCCTGGAATAAAAAAAAATGACACCTTTCCTTACATTTTTATCCTCCAAAATGATCTCTTCTGAAAGAAAATAATACAATTTTCAAAGAGCTATGATTTCTACCTCCTTTGGTATAGCCATCACTGCTTTTTTCAATATAAATTTCATATAAAGACCATGTCAAGAGCTACAATGGAATCTAGAGGAAATAGAATCCCTCAGACTCGGAACTTTGGTGACTTAGAGTCTTGCTGTGATAGCAAGGAAAAGCAGAACTCAAGTTACTGAAGAACCTTTAGAGGTAGTGCAGTAATTTCAGAGTTCAGAATCTTGACCACTCATGTGTTCAAATCCTACCTTATCTTTAATACTCTGCACTAACCTCCTAGAACCTGTGAAAAACAAAGATAGTAGTAGTAATCCATTTTCTATGGGAGATAGATTTCTACGAATTAGCAGTATTTAGCTAATTCCAGGATCCCAAATAAATACCTTAGATGCAGTTGTTATTAATCCTTGTTAAATATGGCTGGCAATAATTATCAGGCCAAAAAAGTTTTTTAATTGACCTTGAACAATTATATTATACATTTACATTTGCAAATTGTAAATATGGATTATGTTTTCATTTTTCCTAATAGGTTTTTTAAATTGTTGTTTGGCATACAATGTTGGTCTCTCAGAAGCAAAAATATTTTCCGGTCCTTCAAGTGAACAGTTTGGCTATTCAGTGCAGCAGTTTATAAATCCAAAAGGCAACTGGTAAGAATACTCTCTTCTTTATAATTTCAATAATGATAGTATATAAATTTAATTTTGACATCAATTGCTTATTTAATGGGTACATGATTATACTATTAATAGTTAGCTCCCAAATATTACTAAATGAAGGACCATTCTTTGACATTTAACAACACATATAATGGTCCTTTTTAAGACAAAAACTTGTTCAGTAAATTTTCTCTAATATTCCATAGCAATTTTATAATACCAGTTTAAATCAATGTTAGAGGACTAGCTAGATAGTAGATGATACATACTGGCCTTCAGTTTTTATTCTATAAACTGATAATTATGGAACTTTTAAAATGATCACCTAGTAATGCTAATTTAAGGTCATTATTAGATGATAGACTTGCTCCTTAAATTGTCTGCTGAAGCAAGGCTCTGTCCACTTGCTTCAGTCCAAGTTAGATGTCCCCATGCTACAGAGGAATGGGGCCTCCCATGCATCCATACAAAATTTACAAAGGTGCCTTTCCCTTGTGTAATTACCAGCTTTTATCTTTGCCCCTGAGTGCTTCCCAGTCTTGTAATGCTCTGTAAGATTTACATTTATAAACCATAAGTTACAAATATGAGATACAGTCTGATTTTTTTGTGTATGAGTTTATGTTTGATATTTCAAACAACTGAAATAAAATACTTTAAATCTAATATGTTTGCATGTTGGAACATGCCAGTCTGTATGATGAAGAAATAAGTAAAATTATTTTGTCCAAAGAGCAGGACATCTCAGAAGCCATTTTGGAGGAGGCAAATCATGAGGTGGATTTAATTGAAAACGATCAGGCTAAAAGAGGAACATTTAGTAATATAAGACTATGTTGGAGACTGTTGTCAGTAATCTGAAAGGATAACATTGGGTTGGTTGAAAACCCAAAGTTTAGAAATTACTGTAACTTTTTAGAATTTGAGAGAGTTTTACCTCTAACATCAGATTTTGCTTTAATGCCTATAACGTAATAAGAAGGCTAGAAAGACAGTGTTTTGACCTTGGAATTTAGCAGGCAAAGTTACTCAAACCCTCATGTCAAATAATCCACTCAACACCTCCACTTTATTTTTTTTAATTTAATTAATTTATTTATTTTGGTACAGGGGATCAAACTTACAACCTTGCTCTTGCCAGGTAGTTGCTTATGCCACTAAGCTAAATCCCTGGCCCTAATATCTCCACTTTAATGACTAACTGACATAGTAAACGTAGCTGCGAGAATACAAATATCCCACTTTCTGTACCAGCTAATGAAACAAAAAAGCCTTGGCCTCTTTCTCCTCTTCTGTCTCATCCAAAAGCCAATTCTGTTGATTCATCACTAAAATATGTGTGACTTCTGCCCTTTCTTCTGCTGTATCTCCTGCTCCCATCCTGCAGGCACCCAACACTAGCTCATCCTTACAGGTATCACCGCAATAGCTTCTCAACCTACTGTTTCCATCCTGCCTGCCCTTATTTTACTCTCCTCTCTATGACTGGTGTGATTTAATCCCTAGAATAAACCCTTTTGTAGTTTCCATTTTATTTAGAATAATTTAAAATTCCTTAGAGGAACTTTATATTATACATTTAAATTTATATTTATATTTTAAATAATTAAAAATTCCTTCATGATCAAATGCCAGCCTTCCATGCCATATCAGCTTCTACCTTTTCTCCTTGTGTCTTGTGTTCCCTGAACTATGTCTTTTATGTTTCTTGAGCACACCAAGCTTATTCTCACTTCAACGCTCCTGCGTGTCCTGCTCCCCTGTCTGGAATCCTCCCTTCCCCAAGATCTTTATGGGCCAGCTGGTTCTCATCTTTCAGTCTCAGCTCACTGCTCTTCACAGACCTTGCAGAGCATGTATATCTATACACATCTCATCACACTTCTTGATTACCCACCAGCCTTGCATGCAGGTTTAGTTTCTATCTTCAAGTTGTTACTATTTGAAATGATTTTTGTTTGTATGTTCATTAGGTGTCTTCTATCCTTGTCTCTGAGTACAGGGACATTGTTTTATTTGCAGATGTGTCCCCCTGACCTGCAGTGTTATCTGGCTGTAAATAAGGGATCATAATTATTTGTTGGATGACTGAATGAAAGTCCTACTCCAAAAATTTGCTCCTGACAGTGTTTGGTGAGATGGTAGGCTAGGCGATATCATAGCCATAAGGAAATTCAACTACTCACCAATTTCTGACTGAAAGTTTGGTAAGACTTAAAAGTTCAAAGTCTTGACAGGAATGTGTCAGATAGTCTTGGGAAAGTAAGAGGGAACCATTTCTCCTTTCGTTCTCCGGGTTTCTCTGTAAGCATTCGAGACCTTGTTAAAAGACAAATCTATGGGCAGTTTATAGTGAGAGCCTGAGGCTAGGTCAGTATCAAGACTAAGGAGGCCAGGCTTTCTAAAGCCACTTTGGCCTGCTCATAGTCTCCCTGAGTGACGTGTCAGTGCAGACAGTGGTTATTGGCTGACACGACTGTACCCTTACTGACCAAGTTAATGCCCTCCATTTTATTGTGGAGTTTTTCTGGTAAGAAGTGACAGTAAGCTGAGGTCCAAGGCCTTTCCTCAGCCCCTATCTACCCACCAGCTGGTAGGAGCTTCCCTAGCACTCAGGGAGGAGATGAGAGAGCACCCACCTGTCCTGCGGGAGCTGAACCACTTGGAGAGGAGAAGCAGGCAGGAAAGAAAACAAATCTGGTGATGAGCTCACTTGCATTCTTTTGAAGAAACAGAAGAGATCAAGCCATGAGCGTAATCTAATTCACTGTGGACTGGGACTCTGTGAGGTGCAGAAAGTACAAAACATAGGCTGTGACTTTAAGGAGCATGGAGCTGTCAATGAGGAAGATTTCTAAGCAGAGTAGGCAGCTACACACAATACTGGCCGTGTAATTGAGTGTCAGTTTCTCTAATTAACAGTGCTTGCATTCATTTAGTGTCTCTATCCACATTTACTTAGAATTAAGTGCTCACTTTCTCTTTCTGAGGACTGGGGCATTTAAGGAAAAAGGTTTCCTTGTGTCATTAGCCCCATCCTACCAGTGGGCAGAGCTGAGTCTGAGATCCCAGTGAGTGGGCGATGCCACACCGGTACTAGAATGGGCCACAGTGAGGACAGGGAGCTTTCACTGCTCTCCAGGAAAATAAAGTGAAACTTGGAATCCAGAATTGCTATTTGTTTTGACAATTGGCACTGTGCCCTTACCTACTCCTAATTTATGACAGTTGCACAGACATTATGGGAGTAGCAGATGTGCAAAGGACCGTTTAAGCATTCGGTTTCCTTCTGATACTGATCAAGTTAACTTGGGGCGTAGAAACTGGTGTTGTTATGAATTCCTTTTACAAGCTGAGATTTTTTCCCTTGAGTGTATCATATAGCACCCGCACATGTGAAAATGCTAGTGCATGTGTTCACACATACTCACATATATCCATTTTTATGCTCTTATTCCTTGATCTGAAGCTGAGATTTTGCTACCTTTTCCTTTGCTTACTTTGATTTTCTTTATAATTTGCCTCTTTGAGCTCTGACTCTCATCTCTCAGCCCATCTCTTCTCTCTTACAACTCAATTTACAGGCTTATTTTACACTATGATCTACTAGATTTTACAAAATAATCTAGGCTTCTTTACTGGTTTTATTTATTAGATTTTATTACACTGTAAATTTCTCTAATAATAGTGGTGCCGTATCTTTGATAATTCTTGAGCTTTTTAACAGTCTCAAATAAGCTCGATAATTTTAAAAGCAAGATGACCTCCAGGCAGAGCACTAGTGCAGCCCCCTGGTTGTTGGAAAGCTGGGTTCTATTTTCAGTGCAAGTGGAATAGGACCATTGTGTGTGTGAGCTCTCATTTTACATACAGGATGTTCAAATGTAGATGATGCAATCCTTATCACAATCTACAAAGGATTGCACTATGATTAAAATCATTTCCTGGAGCTGTGGTAAGTTTGCGAAATCTAAGCGCCCATCCCCAAAATGAACTGAGCTCATTAAATGACTCAAAAGTCACTGAAAACTGTGAACACTGTGTCATGCTGAGGGCTGACTGAAAATTAGGGTATTTCCATGTGAAGAAATGCATTTCCTTGTTCCAGTAAGAATTGGTACAATGATTGGAGAATTTTTTTATTCCCATATCTTATACTCTGAGTAACTATTTTAGAGATAACAGTATGTGATTCTTTAACTATTGTTATTTTCCTATTGTTATGTTATGAAATTTTCTTTTATTCCCATAAAAAATAATCATTTTGTTTATGAAAAAAGAGAGAAGATAAACATGTAATACAAAATTTTTTAAAAACCCATCTCTATATTGTCTAATAGCATTACCTTTTTAATTAAGAAAAAGTTTTAAAAGCTCTTTGCATATTGTAAATGTCATGAGTTGTTTTCCACAAATGTGTCTTAGGGAGAATTTTAAGTAAAACAAATAATAACAATAGTTCAATTTTATAGACATCAACAATTATGTCATTCACTACTTTGGCAATAACAATATTTGATATATATTGAGTACTCTTTCTTTGCCAAATGCACAATGCTTATAATAACTCTAGATGATATGAAAATGAGGGAATTGAGACAAAGAGTTTATATAGTTGGCCCAAGTTTACATAGAACTTATAAATATTAAAGATTGGGGTAAATTAATGTGAAGCAGAGATAAGCTGTTCAAAAGGGGTATAATTTTTATGAGTATCCAGGAAA
Organism: Dolichotis patagonum; assembly: GCA_004027295.1. Lineage (NCBI taxonomy): Eukaryota > Metazoa > Chordata > Mammalia > Rodentia > Caviidae > Dolichotis > Dolichotis patagonum. Next base: position 41,774 of record PVJX010015605.1, read on the forward strand.
GGGATTGGTAAGATATAATTAACATTTGTAAATAAGCCTCCACATTTTAACATCAACTTCATAAAGCAAAATAAGCTTTCAGAATTTTGAATTAGAATTCGTTACACACAATTTATCACATCATTCTGCCCCTGGCTTTATTGCTCAGTTTTGCTGGGCACGGATGATGGTCACATCCACTTTTATGTCCTGTGATAAATAAGGCTTTTCTACCTTTAGTTGTGCTGTCATGGCTGCCTCTGTGACCTGAATAGTTTGAAAATATTTACCTATATGATCATTTTGACTTAGAGGAAGGCCCAGAGGTCAAATGATGCCATATCTGGTGAATTAGGTAGGTGAGGGCGCACCATGATGTTTTGACTAGCCTACCTTTCTTTTCTTCTTCTTCTTCTTCTTCTTCTTCTTCTTCTTCTTC